>VDFB02049385.1:0-148162 GCA_007258455.2 Sequoia sempervirens | reverse complement strand
CAATTGGAAGTTTAATGTATGTTATGGTTTGTACTAGACCAAACATTACCCAAGCAGTGGAAGTTATTTCGAGATATATGTCTAATCTTGGTAGAGTTCATTAGGATGCAGTTAAAAGATTCTTTAGATCTTTGTGTGGTACCGCAAAGTATTCCTTGTGTTATCATAGTAATTTGACTAAAGACGATATTTCCCTTGATATTCATGGTTATGTGGATTCAGATTGGACATGTGATATTGATAGCCGATGATCAACCAGTGCTAATGTGTTTACATTATTTGATGGTGCAATCAGTTGGATGAGTAAACGACAAGTTGTGGTTGCTTTATCCAGTACTGAAGCAGAGTATATGGAAGCTACTCATGCTTGTAAAGAAGTCATTTGGCTTAAGAGACTGTTTATATATTGGAATGAAAAAAGGTGCAGTTACAATTTATTATGATAGTCAAAGTGCAATATGTCTAGCCAAGAACCCAACATTTCATGTTAGGACCAAGCACATTGATGTACAGTATCATTTTGTTTGAGGTATGGTCGAAGATGGCAGGGTGAAACTAGTTAAGGTAGAAACTTTGATGAATGTTGTTGATTCTTTAACTAAGCTTGTGAGCACAAAGAAGTTTATATGGTGTTCAGAGACTATGGGATTTTTGACCCCTAGCAATTAAGAGACAATGTTTACTCCATCTCGTTGCTCTTGCAAGGTGTTCGACAAGTGGGAGATTTGTTGGGAAAATGTGTCTCAACCTTGCAATTATATAAAGGTTATTGTTGATAGAATATATATATATATCCTAGTTACACTGATAGGTGTAATATACAATGGGAGCATAGGGTGGAGAGGAGGAGTGGGATGCGTGTAAAAAAAAAATTGTTAACTTTTTTTAGAAAACTCCTAAATGACCGACATACATTAAATAAATGATATATTGTAAATCTAGACCATTAATAATTAGGTTTTAGATCTAATGGTGGATATTTTTTTGGCATATCTTTCCCTAAAAGGTCCCTATTTTATGAGGGAATTATACTACGATTGTAGACGATGGTGTATTCAGAGAATCTGATAGTGGTCGTGCTATCTATGGATCTTTGGTGATGATACTCTTGTGAGAAGCTTGACTTGCAAGTATATTGTAATCTTTGTGATTTTTGAATAATATATTGGGTGACTTTTGGAGAGTGGGGTTTTTCTCCCGAAAGGGTTTTTCCCACAAATCAATGTGTTGTGGTATGCATGATATTTACGTTTATTTTTGTTTAAATTTATGTAACTGTTAAAGATCTGTAAAAATTTTACATTACCCTCCTCTCAAGATTAGTGTAGAAAGTTGTTCCTCTACCTTAGCTTCCTTACACCATACTCATGTTGCCAGACAACATCATAAATGACAATCTCCTCAAACTTCTAACACCTATGTCCCCCTATTTTGGCTCCAAATTCAAATGTGTCAGAGGTGGCCTTTATTATTTGAAATTAAAATGTCCATTGTCAGCCATCAGGATTTAATTTATGAGAAATTAGAATAATTACATATAAATACCCAATTATTGCATCATTTGAAATCATTCTAGCATTAACAAGCAGTTATTGGAGAAATTATTATCAAGAGCATTATCACGCAAGTCAAGAATAGAATTTCAAAGATTTATTGTAGCAATTCAAGATCTGAGCATCATGTCAAAGTTTGTATGAGTTTTATTCATGTTTATGTTACTATATTATTTGTGAAGACTAACCCTTGTAGGTCTCCAAGCAATTCAAGCAAGCAAGATCCAAGCCTTGAGGGTATTTGTTTGACTTCAATCCTTCAAGGAAGTCATTGAAGGGTGGTGAGTTTTAATCCTTTGTTGATTCATCATTCCTTCTTATCATTTATCCCTCTCCCTCAAAAGGATAGGCTTTCAATCATTCACATTGCCATTTTGGAAGTGGAAACACTAACACGGGGTTTGACTAAGGTAAGCCCAGGCTAAATGGCACAACCCTCCCTCTCTCTTTGAATGTGCGAGTTTTAGGTCTAAAGAAGATTGGCAGAAGCTTGAAGATCAATTATTCATTGTTGTAATCAAACCCTACACCTTCATAACTCATGAAAACTAAATTATTTCATAAATTGACAATGATCCAATAGTGTGACAAGCAATAAACAAAATCTCTCATCTAGCACCTGAGGACTGTGAAATTAGATTTGAATTACCCCTACAAATACATAGGCACTCTAGGCAACTTAGTCCAACATTTTTAGCTCCAAATTTATATCATAGGTGCACAGTGTCCTGCTTAATTCATTTCTATGGTTTGTTTTTGTTTGTGACTTTCCAGATCTGCTACTTTTGTATTAGAACAGTCATTTGCATTATTAGGTTAATTGAATCATTGTATTTAATCCTAAGGTCATTTCAGGTTTGGTCAAGTGCAGGTTGAATCACCTTTCAAGTCTTAAATCAATCATATATCTTGTCCAAATTCATCAAACCCCCATCCACAATCATATCATTTCATCCCCTCTTTTTAATGAAATCAAGGAAAGGGTGTCAAACCACTTCCTAAAAAGGGATAGGGTCTCACTATTTCCAACATTTCACATACGTACATAATCCAATGCAAAAATTGTGATGACCATAAAAAAAATTAATTTTCTTTCAACTACTCAATTTTTGACATTTTAATAGTCAACTTAGGGTTTTTGGATGCTTTGGACTCAACAATTATGTCTATTTTTCTCTAAGATTCATCATTTTTTTCTCAAAGTGAATCTCTCAAAAAATAGATGGGAAGTCACAAATCTAGTGCTCTGATACCATGTTGGAATTGACTATTCAACCCCACATCTCCCAAAAATCACTTGTAACCAAAACACCCATCACAAAGAGAGAAACAAGTAACTAATTTTCTATGCAACCTTTGAGAATTGAATTGATCCAATAATATCTTGAATGATTACAATTTACAATCATGAATCCTTATAAAAGAAAAAAGAAAAAAAAACCCTAGATGAAACCTTAGGTGAGGATTATATTAGACCATGACAAGTGTCCTCATTCTATGTTATCAAACAAAAAAACACATGGCCTAAAAATAGAAAAGCATTCCTAAGTTTAGCTTAAGTGTAAGAAAGTAAAAAAGGGACCTAATTAATTAATTAATTAGGTAATTACCTATTTTACTCTAATACCCCATCCCACACACATTTTTCCCATTCCTTTAATTTGTCCCTCGTCTTTGTTGGTGTATTAAACATTATATTACCCTCATACTTTCTTACTGAACCATGACTACTTACCCGTTGCATTAAGTTAACTTTTAGAGTTGTATTTTTAGCCACCCCTTTGCTAAGTACCTCCTCACTAGTATCCTTGATCCTCAACTTCTAATATTTTATTATGTAAAAAATTTTAGTCAGAGATGTAGAAATACCTCTAACATGGTACAAAGTATGAAGTATCCTTGAACTTTGATTCCCAACACTTCTTCATACATAACCTTATTGGAATAATTATTTCAAATTTGCCGCTATTTGTATGCCTAAAATGGATGAATTCCCTGGTATCTCTAATCTCTAACTCTCAATAATTTCCTTCATTTCCTTTTAGAGTTAAAGATGCAAAGATATGCTTATTTATTTTCTATACACATAAAATATGCCATATGCATGATCCCTGATCCTTTACAGTGGTAGGATTTATGAGGTATCCTCAACCCCTGATCCTTGAAACTTTTGAACTCCCACATTTTGCATTTTTCACTCCCACCTACCTCCCCACATGACCTAGGTCACTATTAATGACCTAGTAAGAACCTAAAACCACCTAATTGCATTCACCTGCCCAAATTTTTTGTTTAACCTTAAGGGGTCATATTCACATGTACCTTCAATGATGGAAAAATATGAAGACAAAAATGTTGTAATTAATATGTTGATTGAAGTTTTAAACCTCAATGGTCTTTGTGCCATCTCCTAGCCATTGTTCCAGTGAAATTTTATGGGCTCTTCCTTGGATTGCACACCAAAAAAATATTGGCACCATTAATGTAGAGGATGATTGTAATCCAATAGGGATGGGTTTCCTCATGTAATATATGATTTCCTTGTCATCTTGAGGTTCCCAAGTGTAAACAAGGTGCCTAAACTATATATCTACAAATACCAATTTATTATTCATTCAAATGGTTAGTTGTTGAGCCAATTTTTAGTTCGGGAACACCTAAAAATGATTCTATGACATCAAATAATGCTAGTATGAGTTATAAATGAAGAAATATATCTCACACATGAAGAGTAGGAAGGGTTTGTAAAATCACATCTCCATGTAATGATATATCCATATTAGTTTAGAATGATTTGGAGAAATGAATGGTTGTAGTTATATATTTTCTCTCACCACATTTGTTGGTGTAATTGTAATAAAGGTTAAATGAAGTGTGAAAACTTCTAATGCACTACAAATTCCTTTTCTTTTTTGCATATGGGTTATTTTATTTTTAGATAGATTATTAAGTATGTCCACTATGCATGATGTACTCTTTGATTGCTATGTAAATAAAATATAATTTTTTTGACACTATTTCTAATGGTATCTATTTCCTCTTTGTTTCCCAATGAAGTAGGCACTCACCACACATTAGTGAAGGATCAAATATCCATAATTTTTAAACAACATCGATCCATGATAGAAGTAGGAGTATATTTGAACATACACGTTGTTCATGATTTATTTTTATAAAACATGGAACAACCTTAAGCAAACTTAAATATTTAAATCATTAAAGAATCATGGCATGCATGTCTACACCTTGCTATGATGGATTTAATGTCAAATAAAATCATCAAAAGGGATCAAAGCATTGATGTTATCTATAGGTGCATGTGTGAGGTGTTATCATCTATTTAAGATGTTTTATGTAAGTTTATCTTAATTAGTGAAAAATATAAGGGTCAAACTTATATATTGGGTATAATTGTTTATTGTTGCAATCATGCTATATAAAAATGGTTTAGAACCCTATTAAGGACACCTCTAGGAATACCATCTTTGGTTTAATAGCTAAGTTGAAAGTGCAAGTAGGACTACCCACTCTCATCACTTGGATCTTAACCCTTTTAGTATGTTGATGAGCCACTATTTTACTTTCTTGATAATAAATCCTTGGTTGTGAAGGTAGGAAGAAATTCTAGGTTTGTGAAGCAACATTTTGGGAACCAACAAGTTTGACATTGGAAAATATTTAATATTGATAAAACTTAGTACCAATTATTTAATTTGGGTTCATGGTTTAGCAAGCTTGTGGTTTTGAAGCACATGGATTATTGAATACCACTTATTGGTTTTTTCAAGCTTGTTCTATAAAAGCAAGCACATGAATAGTTGTTCAAGTTGGCTTGTTGAACCTTTGGATTTTTGGTTAAGGTTGGATTTTGTGTCTCTTGTAGGATGGATAAATGAGTAAAGGAAGCATGGATAGGGATGTGTGGCTATATGGTTCTCATTTTCTTGTTCATGTGGAGGAATGAAACTAGGGTGTTTTATGCTTCAGAAGCATGCATGGAGACTTTGCAAGTGTATTGTAATCTTATTCTTGTGATAATAAATTTAGTTTTACTTTTTTAGGCTAATTATTTTCTTGAGAGGATTTTCTAAAGATATATTTGGTGTTATATTGTGGTATGTTTGTTATTATTTTGCATTGTGGATTCTAAATATTTATTTTGTAGATTTTTCTCTTATGAGGGCTATGTGGAAATGGTTATTATTGCCATAAATTTTATTTCACATACACATCAAACATGTGTTAGCATAGACATGGCTACACATCTAACTTGGCACTCCAATACTTCTATCTTATGAGTCCAACACTTTAGCCAGATCTTTGCAATTTAGTATGCTCCATGTGTTTGGTATCTTCCTAACACAATAGACAAATCAAGTATGATGTCTCATCCCTTTTCTAATAATGAGACTTCTTATTCTCAGTGTTTTTTTGTGAAGAATAGTCTTATGTATTTATTCGTATTCTCTTATTCAATAGAAGTAGCATTTTTCTAATGTCATGTTGTTTTAATGTTTTATGGTTTTCCATATATTGTCTAACAAGGTTGTTACACAATTGTATAATTCATCATATTTTTTAAATTATTCTCTTCATTTAGATTGGTTGTAGATTATGATCTATTGTCTCCTTGAATTTAATGAAATAACCTAGGATAATGATTCAATAATTTTGAACAAAGGTTGAAGACAACATATTATCATACAATATATCCTCAAATGTTGATACAATGTTGATATCACATAATAATACTTTTGTCCTTTTAAATGTGTTCTTGAGGTGTTATTTCAATGCTCAATATGAGTTACCTACAACAAACAAAAAAGAACATAATAATACATTGGATACATGGATTTCAAACATATGCATATCTCTCCAGATTACCTACAACAAATAAAAAAGAACATATTTGCAATGATAAGACAACTAGGTCCTCCAACTTTTTTCCTAACCTTTTCAAGTGCAGAACACCAATGGGCACCATTAACTTATCAACACTAACTACGCTACACAACAATCGAATTGGTAAAAAAAATTATACACAAGCACATGAACCTGATATTGATTCGCTTGTTCAAAAAGACCCTGTCACTTGTACTCGTTACTATAGACATAGAATAAATTGCTTGAAAAAACTACTATGTAAGGATAATACAATTCTAGGACATATCAATGACTTCTTCTTTGTTACAGAATTCCAAAATAGAGGAAATCAGCACGATCATGCATTGATATGGGTTAAAGATGCTCCTATATATGGAAAATCAAATCCACTACATATTGAACAATTTTTGAATAAATACATAACATGCAATACAAACACTCTCAATGAAACATTTGGTAAGTTACATTGACACTACCATGCAAAAAGTTGTCAAAAATCAAGGAAAACAAATTGCATATACAATTTCCCTTTTCCACCTATGAGAAAGACGACAATACTAGAACCAATTACATCAATTGATAATACTATTATAAACAATGCAGTTAAAATATTTACAGCTCTACAACAAAATAATTATGACCACTCTATCACTTTTGATGATTTCTTAAATGAAATAAAAATACAAGAACCTGATTACATAAAAGCAATACAATCAACTCTAACAAAACCAACAATTCTTCTTAAAAGAGAACCATCATATGCTTGGAATAATAGTTTTGCTAAAAAAATACTTAAATTATGGCAAGCAAACACCGATGCTCAATTTGTTCTCAATGCTTATGCTGCAGCAGCATATTGTTCATCATACATGACAAAAGTTGACAAATCTATGACCACATCTTTCAAAAGAATACGAAAAGACCATGAGACAACAAAAATAGATGCAATACAAATGATTTGTAGTCTCAGAAATACTCTACTTAACCTACAACAAATGTCTACTCAGCTAACAATACACATAGTACTCTCACTACCTTTAAATACAAGTTCTAGAACAACTGTCTTCATAAACACATCTCCACCAGAAGAACGTACATTTATTCTAAAGTCTAAGTCATTACTAAAATTTGAACCTGATGAGTCAAATCAAATAATGTGTAAATCAATCATAGATCACTACATTCAACGTCCAACAAATTTGAAAGAAATTTGTCTTGCTCAATTTGCTTCAGAATATAGAATCAATAAAGGCAAAATAGTAAAACAAAAAAATAAATAGTATCATCAGATTTGTTAAATATAACAAGCACATTGATTATGACAACTACTGTAAAGAAAAACTATTATTATATGTACCTTTTCAGACTAGTGAAAATACGTTAAAAGAAGGATTCAAAACATTTGAAGATGCATACATGTATTATGAAAAACAAATAAATATGAACCAAGATAAGTATACATACAATTTCAATTGTACATGGGGAGATCTAGACAAAGAATTTGAACAAGTTGAAAGAAATAAAAATACAAGTGATAATCTATTTAACAAAGAAAAAATAAGCAATTGACAACAAATCTGAAATATATGACTTAACTTTAGATTTACCATACTTACAACAAAAACAAAAAATAAATAATTTTGACATCAATTTTCACATTGTACAAAATCCAAATATTCAAGAAAACATTGAATACTATAAGCTACGACAAACACTTAACAGAGAACAACAACAAATTATAAAATAAATTGCAACATGAAAAATAAAATTGATAAGGACAAGCCATTGTACCTTTTCTTAACTGGTGGTGCTGGAACAGGTAAAACTTTTACTGCAACAGAAATTTTTCAAATGCTTCTATGAATCTACAACTCAAGTGTTGGTTCAGATCCACTAAAGAAAAAAGGACTAATAATGGCCTATACAGGAAAAGCAGTATACAATGTTGGTGGAGCAACTATACACTCTGCACTTCTATTTTCGTTTAACAAGTCTACTTTCATCCCACTTAGCAACGAAACCATAGATTCAATGCAAAAACATTATGAACAATTACAAGTACTGCTCATAGATGAGGCTTCTTTAATAGGTAGTCGATTCTTATATTTAATTGACAAAAGAATGAGAGAAATTAAACATGCCCCTACAAAATATTTTGGAGGGATTGACATAGTTCTCTGTGGAGACTTCTACTAGGCACAACCGATACAAGATAGCTTTATTTTTGAACATCCTATTATTAACAAAGAAAGAGTACCCTACACTTTTTGGACAGATATGATAAAATGTTATGATTTAAAAACAACAATGCGACAAAAAAATGAAAAATTTATCTCCATACTAAACAAACTACGAACCAATTCACAACCCAATACTAATATAAAATATCTTAATAATAACTGCATTCACCCAGCTCCTATTGACCCCACCTTCCCATATCTTTTCTACAAAAACAAGTCTGTAGCTATACATAATAATAATATGTTATCAATTGTTGTTTGCAAGCCAATCATCATTAAAGCAATTGATGAAATCGATCAAAAGGTCATGGAAATACAACAACATATCCAAATAAAAGTCTTCCAGAACAAATAATATTAAAAGTCAACATGTTAGTTGAGTTATATGTAGGGAATTATAATATGAAAGATGGATTGGTAAATGGTGCAGATGGTATTTTCAAAGCATACACAAACAAAAACCAAGAAAATATAAAATGGATACAATTCAATGACTCAAATATTGGACAATCGCAACGCCACAAACTACAACACTTATATACATACATAATTTCTAAAGAATGGTACCTACCAATACTACGAATAGCCAAACCTATTTCACAAAAGAAAAATCCATCACATATTAAAATCTATAAAAAAATTCCTGTACAACTAGCATGCGCACGAACAATTCATAGAACACAAGGTCTTACACTAGATGGGATCGCATTTGACCCATTAGGAATCAAGTCATATGGACTAGTATATACAACACTTTCTCGTGTTTGAGAAATGCAATCACTCTACTTATTAAATCCCCTTACAAAACAACATTTTATAGTGAAAGACAAAATAAAAAATGAAATGCACCGATTAACTACCATAACAAAATGGAAACAAGAATGCAATAACCCAAAATTAAATGACAACAGTGTAGTAAAAATTCTATCTTTGAACACAAGGAATCTAAAATCACATATCGATGATATTATTCATGATTATTACTTCTTAGAATCAAACATAATATGCTTACAAGAGACCCATACTTCTAACTTATACTATCACACAAAACTTATAAGCTTTAATTCTATTTATATGTATCATTCTCATGGAGTGATGACTTCAGTTAAGAAACATATCCAAATTACTTATTCAAATCAATACAACTCAAACAATATCGAAGTTTTACAAACAAACTTACTTATTCATAGCTTTCCAATCACAATAATTAACTTGTATTCACCGCCAAAAACAAAAGTCTATTCAATAATTTATATTATATAACAATCATTGGCCAATGATCAAATGAATAATAATATACTAATTCTAGGAGATCTTAATATCAATATGGAAAATGACAATACAAATACAAAAGAATTAGAAACATTTCTTAATAACAAAAATATACATTTCTTACTTGATATAAATAATGGTGTACGAGGATCAATTATTGACCATGCTTGGTCAAACATTAACAAAACATGTTACAAAATATTCATAATAGATATGTATATTGGAGTGACCATGATACTATTTGTCTATTTCTTAATTCAATAAAGAAATAGCATATACTAAAATATATTTTTAATTTAAATTCAATATTACTCATACTATAGTCCAATGGTGAAGTCAAAATTATGGTAAGAACCTACATTATGCTTACATTTTGTCTTTCTTTTTAATTTTTTTTTTTATATTTATAATTATGTAACCCATGTGTTTACTGTAGCAGGTTTCTATTGGCCCATTCCATTTCAGATGAAGAGCTCCAAAAGAATAGAGACAAACAAAAATATTGGACAAGAACAACAAGTCAAAATGTAAGTATCCTTTCATATTAATATTTTACAAAATTTCACACATTATTTAATTTCACTTTTTAAAAAACATCTTCAATATAAACCTTATAAAAACTACTCTACAATATTTTTTAGGTCAAAAAAGGATCATCCAAAAACAGTTTCAATTGAAGACCTTAATGCTCATAGAATTGGTGAAGTATTTGAAGGCGATGTCATAATAATATATAGAACTCAGCTTGACAAAAACAAGAATTCAATAGAAGTCTTTTGTGCCAACTTCACAGATGTCAAAGGAGAAATGACAGTGACCTTAAACTTGACGGAAAATTTCATTCAAATGTTTCAACAAATGATATTTCCAGGAGCAAGTATTCGAATAACAAATTTCCAAATTACTCCAAAAACGGGTTATGATCACGGTGACTGTGATTTAATTCTGCTTTTAACTCAAAACAGTGTCATTGAAAGTATTCCTAAAGTTTGCAAAGAATATACTTTCATTCCAACCACAACCATCAGGCTTTTACAGCATAGCACAGAACAATACACAGTTGGAACAATAGGTGCAATTGTTCTTGCATGCAAAAGAACGCCCTACAATTTTGTCCTAGATATAAAAGATGGAGAAACTGAGCATGATCATGCACAGGTAATTTATTAATCTGCTCTATTTGCTATACAATATAAAATGTAATCTAATTTAGTTTCCACTTTTTATCCATATAGATGATTAACATTTTGTTTTCTTAATAGATATATTTGCACTCGAGCCTCAACCAACAATACACAGCAATTAAGAATCGTGTTCAAATCAAAGATTATCCTTTGATATTGTTCAAAAATATTGTGAAACGAACAGACAAAAGATTCTGCTTTCCGCACTTCCCAGTCTACATATATTGCACCACTTGCAAACAAGGAAACTGTTGATGAACTAAACAAGTTGCTTCACTCAACATATCAGGTAATTTCTTATTTTACTTTTTTAAGCATTCATCTCATTACTATTGATATAGTAACATTATATTCTAGATTAATGAAACTGTTTTATAATTTTATTCCTAACAACCTGCAATTAGTATTACTTTAATACAATTTCTTCCTTTGAAATTATATTCAATTAATTCAAAATAATTTTACAGGTTTACGGAGTATTGAAGGTTGGTAATCCTTTCTCTATACCATTTGAACCTATTTGTGCACAATGCAACTACACTTTTTCTAACTATGGAGCACTTAAAAATGACATTGGTCATTGCAAAAAGTGCAACCAAGATGTAGTATACACATACCGTCATTCTCTAAAGTGCATCATAACAACTGAAAACAAAAATATTGCAATGCTCACTTGAAAATGACATGTTCATCCATTTGCTGCCACAACTTGGACAAACAAGTTATGAAGAATATGTACAAAACAAGACAAAAAATATATTCATCATACATGGCTTACAAGCTGAAGGTACATTTACTTTAGATCAGAACAATAGAATTTGTGACTTGCAACAGAATCACATAACTACACAGGCATCATCATCTCAGGTATGCGAACTATTTTGCCATTATTAATTTTGCTCATAATTTACTTTCACTTTTATTAATAAAAATAAAATCTAACAGATATTTCTGTTTTACAGGTAACACAGATCTGATTGGCTACCTATTCTACAATATAGCTTCCCAACATATGCTTACAGATGAAACAATCTTACTATTGCTTAATTCTAGTTTTCCAGTTAACTTACTTTTCGAGCAATAGCAAAACCGACATGTTTAATGTATTACTGTAACTTCAGACTCAGCATGGTAATTTGAAAAATCTATACTCTCATACATTATAAAACTTTTATACTCTCTTTTTTAACAATATAAAACATAACACCATGCTATTATACTCCCTATTTGCTACAAGCGATATTGCTGAATGGTTTAGATGCTTTATTAAGCCATTTACTCTTAATCATTTTTTCATTTTTCCCTCTGTAATGTTTGCTTTATTAAATGATTACAACCAATAATGAACTACATTGAATTATCCTACTTAACAGAATTTAGCATACTAGATAGAAAAATCATAATTGCTCTACTGATTATGGGGAAGGAAAACTCTGTATAACTATTTAGCTTAATCAATTGTTTATGATATATCTTGCTTAATATTTATGTATATATATATTTTTTAAAGAACCTGGAAATATCATTTTCTGATCTACAGAAACCATATAAAACTTCAACCTGACATTCATAGTTTTAGCGTTTGGTCGATTTGCTTTAGAAGGTTTTATTGGCTAGTTTCTGGTCGATTTGCTCAGGATGGTTTTCTAGCTGTCATAAAGAGTATGCTATTTGAAAAGTGGAATTTTTACAGATAATTATTACTGTTTTTCTTTCCATTTTTCTGTATCATTGTATATAAACCATGAGGATTGTCATCTGTAATATATGAGGATTTTCGTTTTCATGTGAGATGTAGGAATTTAGTTTTTTCAATATGCAGATTTTAAGTAGCAAATCTCTTCCAGTTGTTTACTAGAAAGGTTAGGTGTCTTTTTGACCAATCAGAGAAATGTAAATAAAGTTATCTTTATATTTCTTGCAACAAAGAAGATATTGTTAAGTTACATTTGACTATTGCACAACTTGTGTCACCATTCTGCTTTCTTTGATTCTCATAAATAGTCTCATAATAAATGTTTACAGGAATGGATTGAGATTATGCAATTTATATTTCACCTATTAAGCGATAAAATCTTCAAGTGAAAGTTAGACTCTACTGCTATCACTGAGCTTGACATGTTTGGTATCTCTGTAGAGCCCATGGCCATTCTTCTGCTATTCTGTTTTCACTGTTCAGTAAAGAAACCTTGACACAATTCCCTGTGTAATTACAAAATGCCATGAGAAGTGTCATCTGTCTTCCTAATTTGCAGTGGCCGCTCTGCAACAGACATTCAATTCAAAACATTATAAATTAGTTCCAACCATGTCAAAATCCTTTTTTCTTAATCAAATCTGAAGAGAATGTAATCATTAAAAATTGAGATGAGAGATAAGAGACTTTACCCAGAATAGCACAGGAAGGAAGCATGTGTAGAATGTCACAGAAACAATAATACTTGAAAGGTAAGCAAAAAATGCATCCAAGAATGGGTGTTCCAGACTCTGTAATAGACAGAAATCCAAGTTCCAACGTTTATGTTTTCAGTAAAAGTGCATAATACTATAGTCTGCAAACACAAATGAGTACAAGGAATTACAATTCAAAGTAACCAATTCACTGTATGAAACTTAAGAAAAGGTTGGAATGCATATGTAATAGATGAAGCTTTAGCAATCATATGGAGATGTTGCACACTACCGAAAACAGGGAAAATTTTGAGGGGCACCCACTCACATGGTCTAACTCTCATTAAATAAATTCTTCTGTAGTTTGCTAAATTACAAGAACCAGATGAAATCACCCTTGAATTAACTCAATTCGAAGGAATGTGGATACACCCACATTTTCCCGCTAGATGAAGTCTACCTTCAGGGAATGTAAGGTTGATAAGCTAACTGCAATTGCAATGGCAACTTGAAAATTAACAACAGTATGCAATGACAGGGATAGGAATACATGCCAAAATACAAACTCGAAGGATCCTAAAAAGGCCATGAACGTGAGATAAAGACTTTGGTATTACTAACAATGGGAAAAAGATATCATACCCTGGTTACAGTTCTAGTTTAGGTTCTATCTATGATCTACAATTTCTCTGATAATATTTTCTTCTCGATAGAAGATCTCCAAAGTTATCTGCCCCTTCGGTGCTATTGCACCATACTTTCCCTGATATCCTCCAAGGCAGAGTGCTCCAATTGACTGTAATACCAATCCTTAACATTTTCCTTGAGGCTATATTCTAACTCTAGCAATACTTAATACTTTCATGCAGCTACAACTGTTGGGAAAAGACCCAAATTCATGGCTTCTTCTCTCTCTCAAGTAATTAGGCAGTTCCTTCAAATTTCCCCTGTGTGTTCGACTACATATTCCTTAAATGCTTACTGCATTGATATATTCAGAGACATTGGGAACAGAGCAAAACTGCTGGTTTCTTCTCTCCAACATTTTCCCTAATAATCATCAGGGCGGACCACTACAATAAAGTGAAAATTATGATTCCAATCTTCGCTTTGGTTGCCAATTCTTTTCAATCAGGCCCAATTTGCTCAGATATGAACGTTCTCAATCAATGACACTCCCATCAGTGGGCTTTGAGTGAATTGAACTGGCAATTAAAAGTTGACGGAAGTTTTCTTATATTGTTCTAGAATATTAAGGTTATCTGATTTATTTTTTGATATGATTATTTAGTTTGATATATGATTTTCTTGATCTTATCTAAGAAGTTTTTTCTTCCTTATACTGGCGCTTAGTTTAATGAAGGCATTTAAATCTGTCTATTTAGGGCTTCAATTATCTTGGCCAATATAGCAATTTTAATCAAAATGCTAACAAAACTGACACAGTTTAATCAAGAAAAGCATACTGTTATTGCAATATATTCCATACGCAATCTGAGTAAACTACAGTCTAAATTTTCCAAGGACTCGAGGAAAATGAAAGAGAATTTTGTCTACATAGATCAACCACCTAATCCATTCACAGGTGTAATCAAAACCTAAGAGACTCTACATACATAAAAACCCTTTCAATATCTTAACCATGGCATATTGACTTGCTTTTAATATCTCTATAATTCATTCCACCTGTAATGCCATGTGCAAAAGTGACATTATTCCAAAATTATGTATTATATTATGGACCATTTTAACATACATATTGACTTTTTCAATTAGATTGGCTAATATTATTTACTATAAATGTATATACTTATTCATTTCGATCATTATGAATATGGTTCATAATCAATAAAACAATATTGGAATTGAAGAATAAAAGAAAGGGTGTCCTACATATAATGAAATATATAGTATTCTCAATATAAAAAACTGAAGATTTACATTTGTTTCCTTTCTTACAGAGGAAGACTAACTTGAGGGCGTCAACTAGTCTAACTGCTATGTATAACCAGGAAGAAGAGCAGATAAAAAAAGGACCATGGACTGTAGAAAACGATCTGGAGCTCCTTAACCATATATTAAACTTACATATATTTAATTTCAACTCGACAAATCAATAATTATATTAATATAAATATATAAAGAAAAGGTACAATGTAGCCCATAATATAATATATAAATAATTATATTTCCTTATTTACCTGCAAATCAATAATTATATTAATATATTTTCATCTAAATGGTTATGCAACAAGAAGTAATATAAAACTAGCAGTCGTATGCATTGGCATACGACAATCAGCCAATAGGGGCCAACCACGGTGGGCAACGCTTGTGTTGAGGAGGGTTAAAGAGTTTTTTTGGTATGGAAAGGTGACTATGAATGAAACGGATGAGTTACATTGTATGAATCAAATAATGAGGAAGAACATTTTGTATAAATTTTAGTTAACACTATTAGAAAATTTTGAAATCAATTTTCAAATTTGTTTAAAAGTGGGAACTTTAAAATTAAATTAAAAAATAACAATAACAAGAATGCAACTTTTCAAAAAAAAAAAAGAATGCAACTTTTCACTTTCAACAACATTCGTATGTGTAAATGATAAAATTAAACACTTTCAAATTTGTTCTCAGATTTCAACATGGCCTAATGTAGATTTTTCAATGCAATTATGAACTAAAACTACCTTACAACAACTGATTTTAACCCTATTTGTCTTTTAAATGTAAGATGCTATGCAAATTTTAACTTTTTCAATGCATTTTTATGAAAATTATGTATGCATAAATGATGAATTCACACAACCTAATATTGTACTTAGATTTGAAATGATATGATTCAAATTTAAGAAGGTTTTAAAGTACACAAATAGTCGAGTTCACTATTCAAATGTATCAAATATGTTGCATATTATTTCTATCAACATGATTACCATCACCATCATTCGTGTTTGCTTCTTTCATTCTTTGTGTAGGTTGGGATAGGTAAGGATCAATTTCATGGTTTGGAGATGGTGGCAAGGTGGATTCAAACAATGATGAGGATGGATGGGCAGGAGGTAATTCATCAAAGTTAGATTGGATGGATGGATGGTCATTAGGTAAAGTTTCACATTTTTTTGCAAGTTGCTGACTTATAGCATGATGTCTTCGTTTACACTATTTTTCATTTTTATTTCTTATCACACAAGTTTTGACTTGTCAAGGGGTAGTGGAGGTGCTCCCCAACATTGGTCTATTTTCTTCCTTTATAGGAGGAATTGAGGGAACCATTGTTGGTTGGGAGACCATTGTATTCTTATTTTTCGGTTTAAAGACTTGTTTTTCTTTCAGAGGCACAAAGTTAATTACACAGTTAAATCTATTGGTATTTTATAGGATGGTAGAGCTAAAACTACAATATACATGCCAAGTGGATGAGGTAGGATACCCGATTTAGACTTAGGTTCATTCACTACTTGTGGGGTAGGAGAAACACATATTCAAGTAGTTGTGTACTGAGGAATCTCAGGCGAGATATTACTAAGGGATAACTCAACTATACACTTAGCTTTAAATTTTTGATATGACATGAATAAAAATTCATCATGAGGCTTATTAGGTTCAATAGGTTGCGGCCAAAAATAATCTAGCAAAAAATTTCCATGAGAAGTCAAAGGTTTAAACCCATAGTGTATATTTCTTCTTCAAATATGAATTTTATACATTTGTGAATAAGCGATGGGACCACATTCATGGAGCGTAGCCATGAATAACCTTAGAACTTTAAATGAAATTGGTCTAATGTTGAAACTAAGGTATAAATGAAACAGAAAATTGTTTAGGTCTAACTTTTACCAATAGAGTTATCAAACCTATTGTAGGGAAAACATAACCATCATAAGTTTTTAACCATGCTTTTGATTGTTCATAATTATCCTGGTAAAGTTTATGTACAAATAAAAATTCTTTAGTGATCACATTCTCTATGTAGACACAAGATCAATGAGTATCCCCCTTGTGGTTTTATTTAACAAATGCAAAATTATCACATGGAGAGAATCATATAGTTGTGAAAATTGCCTATCTCTTGTCCTAAATTGATATGGATTTGTATTTGTAGCAACGACTTGTGTGTCAATGTTATTAGCAGTTTGAGAAGTGTTTATCTTAATGAAAATTTTATTTTTCTTTTTAAATGGTTGGTAATTATTCTAAGGCATGAATTCAAATTGACCAATAGGATCCAATGAAGGTGTACCTTCATATTGACTAACTGATATTTGATAATCATGAAGAGTCGTACAAGTGTGTAAAAGATGGATATTTCATCAACAATTTCTTATTTCAAATACTAGGTTGTAAGTTTAGTATAAACACTCTTTGAATGCAAGTGTTTGAAAGACTATAACAGAATTACGAGTAAGGAAATTGGTATCATCTAATAAATTGTGTTATCTTTTCTTTAGGTCCTTGTTTACAATTAACTAAATTTGTTAACATCACTTGAGGACCAATATTCGCTTGAAAATGTTAAAGGAATGCACTATCAAGTTGTATGAATGAGGTAATTGAGTTGTTCCACAATGAACAAAACCAATCCAAGGCCATGAATTTCAATGATCTAAGAAAGAGTTTTTCTAGGAGCACATATTCAAAAATGAAATCACTACACAAGGCAGTAAAAGCTGATACATGGTTGTTGGGATCTCCTTTACGATTGTATATTTCAAATTGGGGCATTTCAATGTTTCATGGTATAGTTGTTTTGAGGATAGAATATAATAATGGGCTACATGTAAGGTACACCAGAGGCTTATTAGTTTGATTTTGATTTAAGTTTTAAATTTGTTGTTGCTCAATATATTAATATATTTTCCTACAAATCAATAATTATATTAATATATTTTCATCTAAATGAAAAATTATATATTCATATAATTATATATATTAATATAATTATAATTATAATTATAATTATAATTATAATTATAATTATATATTATAATTATAATTATAATTATATATTATAATTATAATTATATATTATAATTATAATTATAATTATAATTATAATTATAATTATATATTATAATTATATATTAATATATTTTAAGTTTGAAATTTGTTGTTGCTCAATATATTAATAATATATTTTCCTGCAAATCAATAATTATTATAAATTATGACAATCTCAAATCAATTATCACTATATCACTACTCATAAGCATATAAAAAATCGTAGCACAAATTCAACTCATCTCCTTCATAGAGATTTAGATCATCTAAGGTAATGAAATAAAGTTCAGCATACATATTATATTACAATTTTATTTATTTTTTCATATCCAAAGTGTATTAGAGTTTGATATAGGTCGCATAAACCATAAATGCTTCTTTATAATATATTTATTTGAAAGATACACTAATAGTCATCATAAAATATATTTAATTTAGTTTATAATTTTTAAGATCTCAATAGAAACTTATAACTTACTTTAAATATAATTTTAATATATTATATAATTAATTTAGTTAGTAAAAAAATTCATGAAATATTAATATAACAATTTAAGTTTGTAATATATTTTTGAAATTATTTTAAAAAAAATTATGGTTTTGTAGAGTAAAATATTTTTATGGGAAATTAATTATTTATTTATTGTAAATTATTTATTTTATTTTATGGGAAATTATTTGTTGTATTTTATATCATTTATTTATAATAACCCTTAAAGTATTTATAATAAGATTATTTTATTTTTTAAATATTTAAACAATTTTCTTTCCATGATTTGGTATATTCACATTTCAATTCCCTCATATATAATTTTATATATGTTTTGAAATTAAAATTTTATAGTTAAATGAGTTATTGTATTTTTCCACTTAAGTCATAATTGGTTTTTTTCGTGCAAGCAAGAATATTGTTGCAATGGATGAGAGAGAAGAACTGACTATAATTCTTTCTTATGCAAAAACAACCAACTATTACTTCAACTTAAATTTAGAGCTTTCCCTAACCTAACACCCTAACCCTAACCTAACCATTTAACACTTACCCTAATCATAAGCTTAACTTGCACATTGACCTTAACCCTAACTATAACCATAAACCTATCTCTAATCCTAACCCTATTCGTAGCCCTAACTATATTCCTAACCCTAACCCTATTTCCCATAAATCTAGTCCTAATCCTAACTCTAACCTTATCTCTAACCTTAACCCTAGTCCTAACATAATCTCTAATTATTAATGTGAAGCACTATAAATCTGCACATGAACCATCTCAAACACTCATTAGGAAGGTTAGTTTAAACATGCAAATCTACAAACACCTCTATGAAATAACATGTCTATGCTCAAGAAATGCCACAAATAACAGAAAAAAGATCAAGAAGACATTACAAAAGCAAGACAATCACCTATTCCATATTGGATTGGTGTCAAATATGCAAATGACCCTTTCCCAATCCTTGCTCAAAAGCTGAAATGATGCAAATGCCAATATGATGAAGAGCAAAATTAGTTCTCAAACCAAGAGAGTAACTTTGCATAAAAGTTGTAGATGCCTTTGATGAAGATTAAGGCCTTTATTTATAGATTTTATTGATGATGGATTAGCCAAATGGGTGAATGTGGGACTAAATGTAAACCAATGAAAGGAGGCCACTTGTCAAGTTGCCATTGGTTGAGGGATGTGCAAGATTTGGGAAATGTGCCCAAGAGAGGGAATTTCAAATTCAAATTTGTGTAATAAATTTTGAGAGGGGGACATGAAAATGGGAAATTAATGCAATGTTGGAGGGGACAAGTCAACTTGTCATCCTTTTTCAAACTTGAGGGAATATTCCCCATAAATGCCATGTTGAAAGAAAATAAGGAATTTAATAAATCAATAAATTGATTTATTTGTGCAAGTGGCATTATCTAGAGGATGTGATGGGTGATTAGGTTAGGCTAATTAGGATTAGGTTAGCTTAATGATGATTAGGATGCTTTTGACTTTTATGACTTAAATATTTGATTTATTCAATTCAGAAAAGGATGGAATTTGCATTATGATTTAATTAAATGAATGTTTGATTTATTTGATTAAAAGGTTGATGATAATGTTTATTTAATTTTAAATTAATGACCTTAGGAGATCGAAATAAATGAGATTACTTGATGAATGGATGAAGGTGAACTTGATTAATTAAATGAGCGGATGCATGTGAAGCCTGGTTTACTTTATGAATGCATAATGCTAATTTTGCATGTCTACATAACTTAAACCCTAATCCTAATCCTAACTACAATCCCAATGATAACCTTTACTCTAACTCTAACCCCAAACAATAAAACATAAACCCTTAACATAACTCTAACCCTTACCCTATTCCTAACCTAATCTTATTCATAACCCAAAACCCTAACCATATTCCTAATCTTAACCCAATCATAACCCTAGCCCGAACACTATCCATAACCCTAACCCGAACACTAATTTTAACCCTCACCCTAACACTAACCCTAACTCTAACACTATCCACAACCCTATTTCTCATAACCCTAACCCTAACCCTAAACATAACCATATCTAGAATCCTAATCCTAACGGGCAACCATTTTCATAACCCTACTTGAAGCATTTTTATACAACATTATTATTAGCTAAACATTAAACATATCCATACTCTTTTCCCTTTTCAAACAAATTGAACAGTAACCATAACCATTTTTCAACCCTAACCGTAATCCTAAACCTTATTTAAACCTAACACTAACCCTATCCCTGACCTAAAACTTAAACCATAAATCAAAATCATAAGATTAATTGTAATCTTAATCATAATTATAACACTAACCCTAACCCTAATTTGAATTATGATCCTAACCCTGCTCCTAACCCTAACCATATTCCTAATCCTAACCCTATTCTAACCCTAACCCTATTTCCCATAACCCTAACCCTAACCTTATCTCTAAGCCTAGCTCTAACCTAATCTCTAATCATAAATCTAAACCCTAATCCTAATCCTAAGTGCAATCCCAACAATAACCATTACTCTAAACCAAACCTAAGCCCCAAACCATAAACCCTAAACATAACTATAACCTTAACCCTAACCCTATTCCTAACCCTAATCCTAACACTGTTCATAACCCCAACCCTAATACTAATTCTAACCCTCACCATAAGCCTAACACTCGCACTATTTGTAACTTTATTTCTCATAACCCTAACCTTAACCCTAAACATAACCATATCAAGAACCCTACTTCTAACCCTAACCACTTTCATAACCCTACCCAAAGAGTTTTTATACAACCCTAATCTTAGTTGAACATTAAACATATCCATAATCCTTTCCTTTTTAAAATAATTTTACAATCAACCTAACTAATTTTCAACCCTAATTGTAATCTTAAACCTTATTTAACCCTAACCCCAAGTTTAAACCTAGCCTAAAACTTAAACCCTAAATCAAAATCATAAGATTAACCCTAACCCATAACCCTAATCCCAACTATAACCATACCTTTAAACCTTTAACCCTAAACCCTCAAATAATAAACCTTATTTGTAACCCTAATCTAATGGACTAACCCTTACCAATTACAATATTAGTAATCATACTTTAACCCTAATCCTACTTTAATTCTAAATAAAAATCATAATATTAACCCTAACCTTAACCATAATCTTAATCATAATCATAGCACTAACCCTAACCCTAATCATAACTCTAATATGAATTGTAATCTTAACCCTATTCCTAACCCTATTTCTCATAGCCATAACCCTACCCCTAACTCTAATTTAATCTCTAGCCCTAATGCTAACCCTAACTCTAATCTAATCTCTAATCCTAACCCTAACCTTATCCTTAACCCTAACCCTAACCCTAACCCTAACTCCAATCCTAACCATAATCCTAACCATAAACCTAACTCAAATTCTATTTCTTAAAACCCTAAGATATACTAACCCTAGCCTAACCATAACAATTACCCTAGGAATCATAAGCTTAACTTGCACCCTAAACTTAACCCTAACCTAACCATAACAGTTACCCTAATCATAAGTTTAACTTGCACCCTGACCTTAGCCCTAACTATAACCATAAACTTATCTCTAATCCTAACCCTATTCCTAACCTTAACCATGTTTCTAACCCTAACCCTATTCCTAGTTCACTAACCCTAACCTTGTTTCCCATAATCCTAACCCTAACCCTAACACTTATCCTAACCCTAACCCTATTCCTAACTCTAACCATATTCATAACCCTAATGATATTCCTAAACCTAACCCCATTCCCAACCCTAACCCTATTTCTCATAACCCTAACTCCAATCCTCACCCTAACCCTAACACTAACCCTAATTTTAACACTTATCCTAACCCTAATCCTAAACCTTACCCTATTTACCATAACCCTAACCCTAACTATAACCCTATCTCTAATGCTAATACTAACCAAATATCTAAACCTAAACCTAAACCCTAAACCTAAATCCTAAACCTAATCCCAAGTCTAATCCCAATGACAATAATAACTCTAAACCTAACCCTAAACCCTAAACCATAATCATAACACTAAATTAACCCTAAAACTTACCAAATACCATAATAGTAACCCTACTTTAATCCTAATCCTAATCTTATTTCTCATAATCCTAACCTAACTCAAAACTTAATCCTAACCCTAACCTAAACATTAAGAGTATCCCTAACCCTGACCCTAACCCTATCTCTAACCCTAATCCTAAACCTACCTCAAATTCTATTTTTTAAAACCATAATTGTAACCCTAAGCCTAAGCTTATTTCTCACAACCCTAACACTAACCCTCATCCTAACCATAAAACTAACCCTAACCCTAAGCTAACACTAACCCTAACCCTAACCCTCACTAGCCTTAACCCTTTTTACCATAACCCTAACCATAAATCTAACCTTATCTCTAACCCTAATCCTAAACTAATATCTACCCCTAAACCTAAACCCTAACCCTTATCCCAACTCTAATCCCAACAACAACCATAACTCTAAACCTAACCCTAAACCCTAAACTGTAAACCCTAATCATAATCATAACTCTATAGGTTTAGGGTGCAATTAGGTTAGGATTAGGGTTAGAGTTCATTTAGGGTTATAGTGTTATTCTTAGGGTATAGTTCAGTTGGGATTAAGGTTTAATAAGGGTTAGGGTTTAATACGAATTGGTGTTTTTTAGACATAGAACACAATTAGGATTAGGCTTTAATTCATATTAGGGTTATAATGTTCTAATAAAGCTTAGGGTTAGGGTTAGGGTTTAATTAAGGATAAAGTTAGTATTAGGTTTCAATTAGGGTTATGGCTACTATTATGGTTAGGTAAGGGCTAGGGTTAGGTTTATGTTTAGGGTCAGGGTTATAGTTTAATTGGTATTAAGGTTAGGGGTGTAACTACTAAATTAGGTTTAAGGTGCAATTAAGGTTATAGTTAGGGCTTAATTACATTAGGGTTTAATTAGAGTTATTATAATTAAGGATTAGGTTTCAAATAGGGTTATGGTTAGGGTTAAGGCTTTGGATTAAGCTTCGATTTAGGTTAGGTTTTGGGTTAAATTACCATGATGGTTAGGGTTAAGGTTAGTTTACATAAGGTTATTTTCTAGAATAAAGCTTCAGGTTAGTGTTCAATTGAAATTTAATTAGGGTTAGAGATTAATTAGGGTTGTGATTGAATTAAGAATAGGGTTCAATTGGGGTTAAGCTTAGGCTTGCAGTTCAATTAAGGTTAGGCTTAGTGTTCTATTAGGGTTAGGGTTAGCATTCAATTATTATTTCAATTGAAGTAAGTGATCAATAAAGGTTAGGGTTAGGAATAGGGTTTAATTATGGTTAGGGTTAGGAATAGGGTTCAATTAGGATTAAAGTTAGTGTTAAGGTTCAATTAGGGTTAGGGTTATTGTTATTGTTAAAATATTAAGGTTAGGGTTAGGGTTAACATTCAATTAGAGATTAATTAGGGTTATAGTTACAATTTCAATTTAATTAGGGTTAGGGTTAGGGATATGGTTTTATGAAAAAGCTTGGGTTTATAATTAAGGTTAGGGTTAGTGATGAGGTAAAAATAGCCTCATCGGTATGATGGGCTCAATATGTAAATCTAAACCTTTCAGCCTTAATAACCTTGCCAATCAATTACCTTTAGGAAAAATAAGTGCTCTCTTTCTATGAATAAGAGTACAAACTTTATTTCTTAGAGTTGATCGAATTAAACTAACTTATGTTGATTTAATGGTCTAGTCTTCGAGCATTTCATAGGTCAATCACCATTCCAGTCAGAAGGGAAATGAATGTGGATCTTGACACTTTTGAAAACCAGAGAGCGGGCACCAAAATTCCAGGAGCACACATTTTGGCCAAGTCTTTATAATTCTGTTATTTTTCAATTTCAAAAACTTTATGGCTCATGTGAAGCCTCTTTAATATTGTATATCATGGGATTTAAAGTCCCTTTTACTATGGGAAATCTATTGAAAGACTCGATCGACTGAAAAATAGGATTTTTGTTAGACGTTTTTCATATAAATATGTAACTATTACAAACAATAAAAAAAATTATTGTTATGCTGCCAATTTGTCTGAGTAAAAACTACCATATGAATATGAGTTTTCCTACCACTCTTTGAATTACTGTGTAATATGGATGAATCTTTGGAATGAAGTAGCTGGGAGATTTTTGCAGTGCATGTGATATGAAGTAGTTGTAGTCGCACCTAAGAGCTAGCCACTCGAGAGTTATAGATAGATAGATAGGTATTTGTTTCCTATTCTGCATTTTCTTTTGGTAGATAATATTTGAATTTTCATTTCATTTTCATGATTATATGTTATACTATTAGTGTGAAGCATGTAGGTTGTAACTGAGTCCATAGTTTTTGAGCTTAACATTTGAATGTCTAGAGCATCTTTCTTCAGTTGATTCTAATTAATGGTTTTATGATTAGCAGTTGGCTTGTTATCTTTTGCATTAGATAAATGTTTCCCAACTTCTTTATGTGCTTTACTTCTTCAACAATTTATGCATTCTTTAGATTAATCATTTCCATGCTTTCTAGTTTAATGGTGATGCTTTTTCAAATTCCTAGTTTTCTATTTTTCTGATTTGAGTTATTTTCCCACTTTCTAGATAGATGAGTTATTGCTTTTAAGATTAGAAGCCCCTTAGCTTAGAAATTTTATTTAGTTGATTAGTGCTTAAGAGAGAAGTTGAGATTTCCTTTATTGCATACAGTCATTGGACACTACCCAGTCGATATATTGATGTGTTTATTCACTAAAGTGTTAGGACCTAACGACAACTTGTCACTTTTTGGCGACATTGCCAGGGACTCCTTTTTTAGTGTTAGTAGGAGATATCTCGAATACCTCTCTTAGGGATAGGAATAGTTCTTTGGCTTTTTTTCTACATGGTCAAGAAACAAGGCGCCCATGAAAGATTCATACTAAAAACCCCCCAAATCAACGTACCAACAACAAGTAGGGAGGAAGGAAACTCAGGCCAAGAACTTACTGAGGAATTGACTGAACAGGGTCAACCTGAGACCTTCCCATATACCCCGAAAAGAGAACGAATAGTGGTTGAGTAGCATATTCTTTCGAAAAATTTTGAACCTCATGCCACTGAGCAAATTTTGGAAGAGGATTACATCCCCTCCAACACCATGGGTGACCATAGAAATGTTGCCAATAACCACAACAATAATAATCCTCCACCACACACATTCACTTATCCTATTGCTGTTGATGTAGATGACGACACAACAATGAAAAATATCTCACTGACCTTCTTACCAACCTTTTGAGGTTTGTCTACTAAGGAACCTGATCAATTCCTATTTGAATTCAAAGTCTTGTGTCAAACATATGACTACAAGAATGATAATCAACACTAAAGCTTTTCCCTTCAACTCTGAAAGACTCAGCTATGCATTGGTTTATGGGGTTACCTTCTCAATCAATAACCTCTTGGGATGAGATGGAGTCTATCTTTTTGGAGAAATACCAAAGTTACTGCAGGGTGAGTGATAGGAAAGAGGAACTATTCAAAATAAGGCAAAATGAGGATGAAAGTTTAGAAGATTACCTCAATAGGTTTATCTTCTTGTCCAAACATTATGGTGGAGAAGTCATAAGTCTTGATATTTTAAAGACCTTATTCCTCAAAGGTCTCGATGATGAAGCTCAGAGGAGTTTAGGCTTAATGGGAAAAGGAGACGTGTCCCAAATGAGACTGGAAGAAATAACGGAATTGTCTCAGAACTTCTCCCGTACTCGTGGAGGTATTAGGAAGTTCAACCCCTTACATGGTTCCAATGACATAAATAAAATTTGTGAGGAATTTTCCAATTTCAAGACCAACATTCTTATCCAACTAAACACCACCTTAGATGACATACAGGCTAAAACTAAAAATCTTGAGACTTTGTCTATTTATTGCCCTAGGTGTTGAAACAAACATTTGCTAAGAGAGTGTCCCTTAGACAAAGTTGACAAGATTCATGTTTGTCAAGTGTGTGACAAGAATCACCCCACCAATCAATGCGAGCTATTGAATGCCATCAAAAATTGCAAGAAAAGAATAACTCCAATTGAGGAAGAGGTGAACGTTGTCAACCAAAGAACTAGAGGTGATTTCTCTTATGGCCAGAATTCCAATTCTAATTGGTGGCCCCAATCAAATTGGAACAATAATCAATGGGAAACGCCATGGCCTCAGGCACCACCACCAGTACCCTCTAACTGGGGAACCTATCCTTGGGGACCACCAGACTAGACAAACTAATCTTGGGGTAACCCTCAGTAGCCCCACCAATCTCAACAGCAATGGTACCCTCAAAATCACATTCCTTAATGGAATCAACCCCAACATCAGTTCTATTTTGGTCCCAAGAGGATGCCTACTCAACAAACTCTCTTACCACCTCCCCAGAACACTCAATAGACTGAAGAAGTTAACCAACTGCCACTTCTGGCACAACCAGTCCCTAATCCAAAGAATAATCATCTAAATACTCCGATGTATTCCACCGAACAAGACAATGTCACTAGACTTAACACATTACACTGTGGAAACCTACAATTGAGGTCTAGTAAAACACTTTCGCAGCCGACTATCAAAGAAATCATAGATGAACTTGTTAAGAAGTCTGCTAAGGAAACAACAATAACACCTGCGCCTGTAGAACAAACCCTAGACACCACGCAACCTAAGCCCAACCCACCATCTTCAGTAGGAGCTGTCGACCTACCTCAGAAGGAGGAGGGTCAGTCTCCAACTGGATTTCTAAAAAATCTCACGTGTAAAGACAAAACCAAAGCCCCTTTTTCGAAGCGATTGAAACCAATTTCTATGAAAGATGCTCTAGAAACAACTTCACATACAAAAATTGCATTAATACAAGAAATTAAACAACTATAAATTGAATTTCCCTTGTTACAAGTAATTAAAGAGATCCCTAAGTTAAACCAGTTGATTAAACAGTTGTGCATCAAAACTCCAAGGAGGAAGCCAAAATGAATCAACACTGTTCATATAAATGGATACCTAGCTGATTTGTTAGCTGGAACAATCATTGCTCTGAAATAGGATGACCTAGAGAGTCCACTCATAACAGTAATAGTTAATGAGGTAGCAATATCCAATGCTTTAGTGGACCTCAGAGAAGCCATTAACGTAATGACTGTTGATGTGATGGAAAAAATAGGACTTACTGATCTATGCCCCACAACTACAATCCTACAAATGGAAAATCAATCCATAGCTATTCCCAAGGGCATCATTGAAAACGTTCTTGTTAAGGTGGATGGATGGGAATATCTAGTGGATTTCTAGATAATTGAATCCCTTACGCCTAAAGACATTTATCCAATAATTCTAAGATGACCATGGCTAGCTATGGTTGCAGCCAAGATTGATTGCAAGGAGGGAGGAATGACCATCTCCCAGGGATCTAATAGCAAACAATTGTTTTTGTATCCTCCTACCAAGCCTTCCGAACATAGCAAAGTATGGGTTGATGAACTAGAAAGTACTACTAGACAGGAAAATTTGGCTTCACTAGCCATGGTAGTCATCAAACAACATGGTGAAGAATTAGAGGATGAATTAGAGAATGACATGGAAAGTATTGCAATAGACTCTAGCAATGAAGAGATGTCAGACGTAGAAGAAATCCTAGGACACCCAATTAACACATATCAAGTAGAATTTGATGATGCTAAGTTTATTGGATTGTCTTTCCCTTTGATGAACTTAGTTCCAAAAACTTTCCATTTCTTTGCAGATAGTGCTTGGATTCATAAAATGTACCGCACAACTATCCACTTAACACACTGACAAGGCCCATTCACACTATCACATCCAATCACCTGGGAGTCAAAACTATTATGTTGCTACCAGGAAAAACTTTGAACATCAATAGTTGGTTGACTGAGATGGAAGAACAAAGATTGTTTGATACCCTGGTGAGTAGATCTAAAGCGTTTACCTAGGACTATAAAGATATGAGAGGAATACACCCTAGTGTGTGTACACACCATATCTATACTAAGGATGTTTGACTTGTTTTCCAACCACAACAGAGACTCAATCTGGCCCTCAAAGACATCGTTAAAACTAAGATTGAGAAACTCCTATAAGTAGGATTCATCTACCTAATTTTTGACAGCAAGTGGGTGTCACCCTTGGTTGTAGTTCCAAAGAAGAATGGGAAGTGGAGAGTGTGTGTATATTATAGGGAGCTCAACAAAGTGACACACAAAGATTATTTCCCCTGCCATTCGTGGACCAAGTGCTGGATAACTTGGCTGGGAGAAAATATTTTTCATTTTTGGACAGATTTAGTGGATACAACCAGATATAGGTAGCAGCGAAAGACCAGGATAAGATGACCTTTACTTGCCCTTGGGGGACATTTGCATATAGGTTTGTTCCCTTTGGGCTATGTAATGCTCCTGCCACATTTCAGAGGGCCATCCTGGCTATATTTGCTGAGCTGGAAAATGAGTGCATGGAAGTCTATATGGACGACTTCACTATATATGGTTCAACTTTCGATGAATCCCTCACAAATCTAGAAAAAGTGTTAAAACAGTGTGAGGATCATCGGTTGTCCCTCAGTCACAAGAAATGCTTAATCATGGTGGAACAAGGAATAGTGTTAGGACATCATATTTCAACTGAAGGGATTACGGTTGATCCCAAGAAAATTGAAGTCATACAATAACTTGAGATCCCAAAAACTCAGACTGATGTCAAGAGTTTCTTAGGGCATGTTGGATACTACCGAAGGTTCATAGAAAACTTTAGCAAAATTGCAGCCCCGATGTTTTCTCTCCTTCAAAAAAATGTTGACTTCATTTGGACACTCGAGTGTCAATCCTCATTTGAAATTATCACAGAGAAACTCATCTTTTCCCTTGTCCTACGAGAACCTAACTAGAACCTGCCATTCCACATTTATGTCGATGCATCTGATGACGCCATTGGAGCGGTTCTAGGGAAAGAAGATGAGAATGGAGGGAAATATGCTATATATGTTATCAACAAAAATTTGACACCAACAGAGAAGAATTACACCACAATAGAGAAAGAATTCTTGGTTGTAGTGCACGCCATCAAGAAATTTAGATACTATGTCACAGGATACAAAGTTACAGTGCATGCAAACCATGCAACCATCAAGAATCTCATGAATAAATTGGTGGTAAATGCAAGGATAATTAGGTGGTTACTACTTCTCCAGGAGTTCAATGTGACAATTGTTGGCAAACTAGGGAAGTCCAACGTAGTCACAGACTTCTTATCTTGGATAAAACATGATGGCAACTATGCTATGGTATAGGACAAATTCCCAGGTGAAAATCTATTCGCCATCTCCACTAAAACTCCTTGGTTTTTCGATATTGTAAATTACTTAGCCACCACAAAAGCACCACCGAGCACTTTTCATCAAAACAAAAGAAATACCTCATAAGAGAGAGTGCCCCTTTTAAATGGATTAATTGAATCTTGTTTCGATGTGGCCCTGATATGGTTTGCAATAGTGTGTTAGGGTAGATGAGACCTACAGTATCCTTAGTGCCTGTCATGATGACCCTTCTGGAGGGCATTATTTTGCTAAAAGGACAACTCACAAGATTTTGGGATCAGGATATTATTGGCCTTCAATGCATAAGGACATCAAGAAGAATGTTCGCAGGTGTGATGAATGCGAAAGGGTAGGAAGACCAACGACATCCAATGAAATTCCCCTACAACATCAAGTAGTCCTTGAACCATTTGAAAAATGGGGATTGGATTTCATTGGCCCCATAAACCCTCCTTCGCAAGGAAAAGAGTATATTCTAGTATGTACTGGCTACCTGACTAAGTGGGCGAAAGTGCAAGCACTACGCATTGCTAGGGAAGAGTAGGTAGCTAAATTTCTTTATAACATAATCTTTCTAAGATTCAGGGCTCCAAGAACAATTGTTACAGACCAAGGCCCCCAATTTATGTCTAAAGTCCTATTGGCATTCATAGATCACTTCCAAGTAAGTCGCAAGAAGTCCTCACCCTACCACCCACAAGAAAACAGATAAGTTGAGGTCACTAATAGGGAACTGGAGAATACTTTGACAAAAAATAGTCTCTTCAAGAAGGAAAGATTGGGCTAGGAAACTACCAGAAGCTATCCGGGCCTACAACACGACTTGGAAGTCAACCATTGGCTATAGCCCCTATGAGTTAGTCTTTGGGAAGAAGCCCCTCTTTCCCATTGAATTCGAGCTCCAAACCCTCAGGACGACCATGGAATTGGGCATGAATCTTAAACAAGCTCAAATTGAGAGAGTCTTACAACTTAGTGAACTAGAAAAACTTCATATGGACGTTGTCCATCAAACTAAACTGGTCCAACAACAACATAAGGTTTGGCATGACAAACATATCAAAGAAAAAAAATTCCATATTGGGGATTGGGCATTATTGTTCAATTCTAAATACAAGGATCATCAAGGGAAACTCAAGATACATTGGCTTGGACCATACGAGATTTCTAAAGTGTTTGCTAACGGTTTGGTCCAGTTAAAACTAATTGATGGTGACACCCAAACTCTTCCAGTTAATGGTCATCGATTACGCATCTACCATAAACCCATTAACAAAGAGGAGTTTACAAAAATGGTAGAAACACAAGGAGAAATCTATTGCATTAACTCTACTGTGGCAGGGTCAATATAGTTGTTAAACAAATAAACCTAATAAAAAAAAATTTAAATCATTTCATTTCTAAAAAAATTCTTCAATTTCTTCATCAATTCCACCATTTGGACTTGTCTAAAGTTTTGTTTATATTTTGCAAGACTTCATCTTTTGGCGAACCCAATTCCAGCGCACCCTGTTGTGATGCTCCAAAATCTACTAGCACAGTTGTTACGATGCTCCAGAATTGTTGTTGCGATGCTCTGAAATTGTTGTTGCAATGTTCTGAAATCTACACATCAGATTGGTTCCACGTCTCATCTTGATCCTGCATTCTAACGCATCACTCAATGGTGCTTTGGAAAGTCAAGGCCAAAGTATCACAATTTTCTTCCTTCTGGTTGCATCTTTTCAGCGATGCTCCAAAATTTTGTTGTTTCTCTTCCGATTGCATCTTTTCAACGATGCTCCGAAATTCTATTTTTTTCTCTTTCGGCTGCATCTTTTCAGTGATGCTCTAGAATTCTGCTTGGATGCTCCAGAATTCTGTTCAAATGCTCTAGAAATTTTGGTTGCTGCTCTAGTTGTATCTTTCGACAATGCTCTGAAAATTTTGGTTTTTGCTCAACTTTCGACGATGCTCTAAAAATTTTGGTTCTTGCTCTGGCTGCATCTTTCGACGATGCTCTAGAAATTTTGGTTGCTGCTCTGGCTACATCTGTCAGTGATGCTCCAGAATCCTTAATCTGGTTTCTCTGTTCCGATGGCATCTTTCTATAATAATTTTGGAACTCTCTTCTTCTCTACTTCGGGTGCATTACTTGATGATGCTCTGGATTTTGTATAAATTTTGTCTTTCCAGTTTTTTAATTTTTCCTAAGTTTTGCGCATGCCCATCCTTTAATGTGTTTTGAGATTTTCCCCCTTATGATTATTCTGTCGCATCACATCAAATGTTTCCATAATAAATAAGATTATTATGACACCTTTTTATCATAATAATTCCCATCATTACTTCAACCATCCCATCCATGCCATTATTATCTACTGCCACCCTTGTACCAACCATGTGACTATCCAATTATGTCAGAACGGGTAAGTGACTTTTGATCTAACGAAAAGACCTAAGGTATGTGCGAATTTATTTATTAAAAGGGTTAGTATTTATTTTGAATAAAGGTTAATTAATTGGCATGATCTATTCCCCTTGTAACTTTGAAACTTGTTCCCTTTTACATGATTGGTAAGAGTGTGAAAATAGTTGTAATTCCTCATGGAAGTCTGTCATCATTATGTAGTAAGGTGACAAGCAAGCTAGTAATTGATTCTTTCTTCGTCGAGTATATCGACGCAAAACTCTTTTTTTGTCTGTAATTCAGAGAAACAAGCATTCCAAAGTTCTGTAAAATTCCACCGGGAAACAAAGGAAATGGGAGGTGCTAAGAAAAAGTCTGAGCCAACTTCTGCAACACCATTGTTGGCATTAAGAAATATAGCAGCTTTATTTCAAAGGTTGGATGGCTGGACTTCATGAAACAATTTGAAGGGCACACAAAGCAGCTAGTGAAGAATTCGTTGAGAATTTTGCAGATGGGAAGACTGTGGTGTACGAAAAACCATTCTAGGTAAGTACGAAAGTCCTTGCTCATCTTTCCAGTCTTGAGAATAAAGGAATTCATTTGAATGAAAATACCCACGTCCCTTATCAAAAGTTAATAGATTTGTTCCATAGGGAAGGGGAACCCCACCCTGTAATGACCATAAACACCAGGGGGAAAATAAGGGAATTCATAGAATGTCTATTCCAGAACTCTGGGTCTGTTGTAGCCTGGATTATTAAATATTTCACTTGTGAGGGACAAATGACTACAATAGTGGGACCCCCTTTCCGCCTGCTGACTCATTTACACCATGACATTGAGGACCCTACTCTTAGGGTAAATTTACCAACTTTTCTTTGCCATTCAGTCACCTCTATGATAGAAAAGTATAAAATTGAGACGGGGACCCTTAAACATCATGGTTTGATACAGTTAATATGTAAATACCATTTCTGCCATAAGCTAGAGAAGAAGTGGCAAAGGTTTCTACTAAAATTTAAGAATGAAGAGCTAGGGAGGCCACTCGAGGAAGGAGAATCCTCTAAAAAAAAGGAACAGTTTGTAGAGGAACCCTCCTCAAAGGGATTAGGCGCCCCTGAATCCCAATATACCTCCACAGCTCCCAGCAGTGATGCGTCAGAAACCTTGCCAGATGAATTACGAACCCTGGGATAGGAAAGGGAGGTGGGAATTGTACATTCTAGAGAAAAGGAGGAACCCCCTCGGAAGAAAAAGAAATGAAGTAAAATTGTTTTTCAAATAACCCCTCCTCTACAGAGGAGTAAACGGTTATCTTCAGAGGCCAGTGAAATTGAACACCAAGATATAGGCAATACTTCAAAAAGGAAAAAGGCCAGGACTCCAATAAAGGTGGTTGAAATTGATAGTCCACCTGATAATGAGGCAATAGATGGAACAAAAGAGCAAGGGGATGAAATTACCAGCGAAAATAATAAAGAAATCTTATTACCTGAAGAACAAAAAAGGGAAAGAACACAATCGCCACACTCAGAGCATAATGAAGATGAACTTGTGGGAGAATTTTCTCCTTTCCATAATAGGTTGAAAAGTATACTTGAATTTTTGGAAGGAATGCCTCAAGAAACTCCTTATGCATCTTTCTTTGTGGATACCGATGAAGAAGAAGACAAACCTCATATTGATGGAGAAATTCCTTGCTCCTCCTTACCTAAAGAAACTAAAGAAGGAAGTATGCCTCATACTGAGAATACAAAAGAGATAGAAGAAGTGCTTCCTAAGAGCACTGAGGTAGGAAATGCACCCCATATTGATGAAAAAGTGGAAGAAGTGCCTCACTCATCCCTTCTTGAGGACAACAAAGAAGAAAATGTGCCTCATCCTGATGAAGGCATTCCTCAAGCATTCTTTTTTATGGACACAGGGGATGAAGAATCTAGTCAGAGAGATGAGGCATTAGAAAAACTAAAGATAGAAATTGAAGGGTTAAGAGCCAGATTGCAGGATGACGAAGAAAAAATTAATCAACAGAAAGAAGAAATTGAGGTGAAAATTGCCATTGTCCATAAAAGAAATCAAGAAGTTTCCAAATTGACTGTGCAAATGGAGGAAAAAGACAATCTTATTGAGCAGTTGCAATTCTAGATCCAGCAATGGAATCAACAGGGTAAGTAGAATCAAGATGCTCTGTGTGAAAAAGAAAAATGTATTCAAGATTTTGAAAAATAATTTTATGCAATTATTTAGCACTTTTGAAGAAGAAAAGAATCGACGGGAAATTGAGTTAAATGCCTTTGTGAGTAAAATTGTGGAGCTAGAACAAAGTTTGTAGGAGAGTGACACTCAACCAATCATGGAATCAAAGGGGACACAAACTGAACCTATTGTTATAGACTGGTTCCAGGTACGTATTCCCCCAATGCTAATGAAATGGATAGAGCATTGTTACCTCTTGAAGGATGTGGAATTTGAAAATAATAGGTTAAAGAGGGAATTAGTCATGTTAAAAGAATCCTTCCATCAGGCATATAGGGGTAAGTAGGATGCCTATGAATTTGGTGAATTTCTATTAGCCTATAGAAGACCATCTAGGCTATACTCCATGGTTCTTAATGAGCAGGTTTTAAGATGGAAGTTGTAAAGAATTCGCCAGAACCAGCCTCATGACCCTGATGACAAGGAATTTGTAAAAGTATCTATTGAGTCACTCCCTAAACAACAAAATTTGTTGTGTGAGTTCTTTGTTCACAATTTTCTCTTAGAAAAGTATACAAATTTCTTTATTAACTTCTTTGTGGGGGAAGTAGAATTAAGATCATTCTTGTCCACTATGAAAAAACAACTTCACTAGCAAGACAGATCTAGAGAGTATGCTTAGGCATAAAAGACTGTAGGGTTACAGATGAGATACCCTCATAAGAAGCCTCTCTCTTTCAAGAAATAATTTTTGGGTGTCAAAAGTAAACAGGAAGTACAAGTCAAATGCAATAACAATCTCAGGTTGTGTCATGATCACTTTCAAGAACAAGGGCCATATTTAATAGGACTAGCATGTCATGCATGTGAAGAAAGGTATACTCCTCTTCGCATGCATCTCAAAAAGAGGGAAATAATTTCACCTCTTAATATCAGATGGTCCTACGGAAGAGCAGTAGCTTTGGCCAAAATTTTGGAGGAATTAAAGATCAACTGGATTGGTATGAGGTACAAACCTCCCTTGCTTCTTTCACCCCCACCTTCAGTATATACCAACCTGGACCAAAGTGAGGACAATTTTTCCAGGTGGAGACAAAGGGTCACTTTTCATCAGGGATTCTTGAGGAATCAAGATATATTAGACATAGAGACAGATGATGTGTATGATCTCAGTGCTAAATATGAGGAAATGAATAGAAGGAATGATGGGCAGGGGACACACCAGTAGGAGGACCTGCTCGGACTTAGGAAGGGGAGAAAATGATGAGGTAAAAATAATTGTATCGATATGATGGGCTCAATATGTAAATCTAAACCTTTCAGCCTTAATAACCTTGCCAATTGATTACCTTTAGGAGAAATAAGTGCTCTCTTTCTATGAATAAGCTTACAAACTTTATTTCTTAGAGTTGATCGAATTAAACTAACTTATGTTGATTTAATGGTCTAGTCTTCGAGCATTTCGCAGGTCAACTCCACTCCCAATCACCATTCCAGTTAAAAGGGAAATGAATGCAGATCTTGGCACTTTTGAAAACCAATGAGTGGGCACTGGAATTCTAGGAGCACACATTATGGCCGAGTCTTTATAATTCTGTTATTTTTTAGTTTCAAAAACTTTATGGCTCATGCGAAGCCTCTTTAATGTTGTATATCATGGGCTTTAAAGTCCCTTTTACCATGGGAAATTTGTTGAAAGACTCAATCGACTGAAAAAAAGGATTTTTGTTAGATGATTTTTATATAAATATGTAACTGTTACAAATAATAAAGAAAATTATCGTTATGCTACCAATTTGTCTTTGAGTAAAAACTACCATATGAATATGAGTTTTCCCGCCACTCTTTGAGTTACTGTGTAATATGGATGCATTTGTGGAATGAAGTAACTGGGAGATTTTTCTAGTGCATGTGATCTGAAGTAGTTGTAGTCGCACCTAAGAGCTGGCCACTCGAGGGTTATAGATAGATAGATAAGTATTTTGTTTCCTATTCTGCATTTTCTTTTGGTAGATAATAGTTGAATTTGAATTGCATTTTCATGAGTATATGTTATACTGTTAGTGTCAATCTTGCAGGTTGTAACTAAGTCCATAGTTTCTGAGCTTAACATTTGAATGGCCAGAGCACCTTTCTTCAATTGATTGTGATTAATGGTTTTATGATTAGCAGTTGGATTGTTATCTTTTGCATTAGATAAATGTTTCCCAATTTATTTATGTGCTTTACTTCTTCAACAATTTATGCATTCTTTAGATTAATTGTTTACATGCTTTCTAGTTTAATGGTGATGCTTTTCAGATTCCTAGTTTTCTTTTTTCTACTAATTTGAGTTATTTTCCCGCTTTCTAGATAGATGAGTTATTGCTTTTAATATTAGAGGCCCCTTAGCTTAGAAATTTTATTCATTTGATTAGTGCTTAAGAGAGAAGTTGAGATGTCCTCTATTGCATACAGTCATTGGACACTGCTCGGTCGATATATTGATGTGTTTATTCACTAAAGTGTTAGGATCTAATGATAGCCTGTCAGGTAGGGTTATGATTGGCTAAGTTTTATGTGAGGATTTAATTAAGTTTAGAGTTATAATTGGGGTTAATGTACAATTCCAAATAGAGTTCAATTATGACTTAATTAGGGTTAGGGCTAAGGTTGTAAGATAAACTTTAATAATATATTAACCTTATAATTTTAAATATATTAACCTAAATAAATATAATATAAGAGAATCTTATAATTACTTTAAATAATTATATTATAGAGTTAAAATTATTAAATAATTAAATTATTTATTGTATAATTCATTAATTTATAATATTATACAATTGGAGTTGGGTTTAGGTTTAGCGTTATGAGAAACAAGGTTAGGTTTAGGGTTAAGGTTAGGGTTTTAAGAAATAGGGTATGGGTTACAATTAGTGTTAGTGCATTTTGGGTTAGGCTTAGGGTAAACGTTAGGGAGGTTTAGGTTTAGGATTATGTTTTATGGTTTATTTTTTAGGTAAGGGTTAAGGATAGGTTTGTGGTTAGGATTAGGGTTAAGGTTAAGGTGCAAGTTAAGCTTATGATTAGGGTTAGGACATGTTAGGTTTTAGGACAAGCTCTAAATTTAATATTAAGTTATAGTTGGCTACAATGGATGAGAGATAAAAACCAACTATAATTCTTTCTTGTGAAAAAACAACCAACTACAAATTAAACTTAAATTAACAAATTTCCCTACACCCTAACCCTAACCATAAACCTAACCCTCACCCTAACCCCAAACTAAACCCACAACATAATGCCACTCCTAACCCTAACCCTATCCTTAACCCTTTCCCTAACCCTAACCCTAATCCTAACCCTAATCCTAATAGTAACCCCAATCATAACCCAAATCTAAAAGCAACCCCTAACCCTAAAAACTAAGCTTACATCTAACCCTAACATTAAACCCTAAACCATAATATTAAAATTATAACCCAAACCTAACCATATGCCTCACTCATAGCCTAACTCTAAACCTCACCCTAACCCTAACACTAATAGTAAACCCTAAACCCTAACCCTAACCCTAAACCTATCTAATCGTAACCCCAATAATAACATTAAACCTAACCCTATATCCCTAAACCATAAACCATAATTATAATTGTTATTGAACCCTAACCCTGACCATAAACCATAATCATAACCCTAACCTAATGCTAACTATAACCCTAATTCTCATACTATAACCCTAACCTCAAAACTCTTATTATTCAATTCAAATAGTTATATTTCATTAATTATTTACATCAACTCTCATAACCCTATCCCTATCCTTGATCCTAACCCTAACCCCGACCATAACCCAAACTAAAAAACAACCCCTAAGCCTAAAAATTAAGCTTACATCTAACCTTGACCCTAAACCCTAAACCATATCCCTAGCCTAACCCTAACCCTAATCCTAACTCACAACCTAACCCTAACCCTAACCCTAACCCAAAACCCAACTCTAAAACTAAACCTGATTGTAACCCCAACCATAAAACTAAACCTAACCCTAATCACTAAATCATAAACTATAATTGTAACCCTTACCTAACCCTAACCCTAACCATGAACCATAATTGTAACCCTAGCCTAACCCTAACCCTAACCCTAAAATTATATATATTAATAATAAAATAGTACTAATATAAAAACTATAATATAATAATAATAAAACAATAAAATTATAATAATATAATATTTATACTTTAATAATTAAAATAATTAAATAATAATATAATAATAACAATAATTAAACAATAATATAATTTATTAAAGTATAAATAAATAAAATTAAAATTAAAATTAATTTATCAATTATTTCAAATAATGAAAATATTTTAAATTTTCTATTGATTTTGAATTTAATTTTTTCTATCTTCATTAAGATTAATCAATTTTTTAAACTTTTATCAAACTTGAAATGTCTTAATTTTTAATTTAGATTCAAGATTGAAATTTATTTAAATTATTTACATTTTTTTTATGAAATTACAAATAATAATTAAAAGTTATTAGAATTAATTTAGTTTACAGCTATTTGTCTTGTTAACATTTTAATTATTGTAGAATACTTATATTTTGAGTTTCTATTTTAATATATATAATAAAATCAATTTCAAATGTAAAATCTAAATTAAAAGTTATAGAGTGAGAGCAAGAGAGAGAAACTAGCTTTTGATTAGTCATTTCGTGGAAGGTGGGACGAACTATTGCTAGCTAGAGAATGAAGGGAGTGTTGGATGATGCACAGATGATAGAGGAATGCCTGTGCAAGGGTGGCAACGATCGACGCATAGAGGAGGGGATGGGTGGCGTGCGCTACTATGGGGTTCAAGAGCTGGAGGGATCTATAGAGAGGTGGAGCTAGAAGGGGCATTTAGACAAAGGACTGGCACCGGGTCCTACAGGGAGCTTGGCGAGAATGCAAGTAGGTGAAGCAGACAAGAGGTATGGCATCGAGTCTTGTAAGGAGCTTGGCAAGAATGCAGGAAGACGTAACAGATGGTGAAATGACATCGGGTCCTGCAAGGAGCTTGGCAGGAATGCAAGCAGGTGTAGGAATATGAATGATGGGGATGAGGTCCCCTAAATGTGGCCTCACTGGGTCATAACTCTAGTCAAAAGCGACAGACCGTGCTGCCCCTTAGCAGCGATTTACCAAGAAAAAAAATATTTAAAATAATTATATAACTTCTATAAATTAATTATCATATTAAAAAAATTTACTTAAAATATTTAACCCTAATTATTAAAATAAATAGAGATACACAATTTTCGCCATTACAATCTTGTAGAGGCTATTTTTTCTCCTCCTACTAATGCATAAATGTTAGGGCATTAGGTGACATAAATTTTGAAGAGAGAAGGAAGCATAGAGTATTTAACATAAACATTTCCTCACATCCACATTGATTGATTAGGATAGGTTTGCATGCATGCAACTTTGTAGGCCATGAATTATTTAGTTTCCTTTAATCAATTGACCCAACAAGACTTTTCATTTTTATAGGCTCTTTTTATCTATTAAAAAAAAATTATTGAGTTGTGTGTGGGATCTCTAATGTAGTTGCATGACAACTAGATGACTACAACTTAAACATGCATGCCGTCATCTTCTTAGAGAGAGATGACTACACAATTTTATTAAGAGTGTATTTTTGTTATTTATTTCTATTTGACAATGCCTTTAAGCAACCCTCTTCTCACTTTCTTGGTGCAACATATGGACTATCCTAAATGCATGATTATTTTTGGTGTGTGAAGGTAGGACATATGCAAAGAATCACAAGACAACATACTCTTAATATAATTATAAATGTGGGTCCTTGGAGATCAATGTTGATGATGTTGATTGATGCTCTTTAAATTGACTAACATTGTGATTTGTGGATTGTTAAGGTCCATGTCATGGCTACATCTTATTAAAGATAATATCTAATAAAAATTTAGAATTTTACAAATGTGTCACACTTGCTCTCAAACTACTAGAAACATGAGATGTCCCACAATATTCCAACATTGTCAATCCCAAGTTCTAGATCCCATAATCATAAGAAAATCATGCATCTAGTGTATCCATCAATGTCTACTTCATTTCTTATTAATTGGATGTATTTCATCATCTAGGAAAAAATATGTTAGTATTATATGTAATGGGTACATCTAAGAGGTCTTAAAGGTTAATTATTGAGTTCATAAGCAAATGATGTGTTGGAATGGTCATAGCTCCCCATGCACACATGCTATCTTTTGATTGTTGAGAAAAAAACAATTAAAAGTCAACTTCTCTTTTTTTGATATATGTTCCATCTATATCTATCATTCCCCCCTCTTTCTCTCTCCTTTATCTCTCAATCTATCTAGCTCTTTCTCTAAATCCTTTGTCAAAGCTCTCTCTCTCTCTCTTTATTTTTATTTATCTCCCTCTTTATTGCTCATTCTATATTCATATCTCTCTATCAATCTTCCTCTCTATATTCCTCTAACTCTCTCTCCCTCTTTATTTTCTCTCTTTTAGTTTATCTCTCTCCCTATGTATTCTTCTTTCTCTCTCTGTATTTATCTTTTTAATTATTTATTTTCCATCTCTAGCACATCTCTCTCTCCCTCTCTCCCCTTTTCTCTTTATCTCTATCTTTGTGTTTATCTCTTGCTCTCTTGCTCTCTCGCTCTCTCTCTTTCTATGTATGTGTTTCATTTTATTTCTTTAACTAAATCTTTCTCCCTCTCTCTCTCTCACTTCATCTATCTCCTACTCTATATCTCTATCTCTCTATTTCTATCTCACTCCTCTATCTCTTTTGTTAGAATTGGCTATGGCTGCCAAGATCTTGAGACCAAATGGAAATCACAAAGAGAGAGAATGAAATGTGACAAGAATAAATTGTATTCTTATCAATATGATTCAATGATATGATTGTGATGTACAATGTAGTAGAAACCCCTTGGTTATATAGCCAAGGTGAGATGCAAGATGTCATAGGATTATGACAAGTGTCTTAATCATATGAAATGAGACAACTAATCACACTTACCTAGGTTCACATGTGTTACAAGTCAAAAGATAAGATAACAACTAATGAAAACTAACACCTTCTAGAAAGATTCCTTCCTATGACCTAAGTAAACTGAACATGTGTAAATAATTCCCCTAGTAATGAATTAACTAGGTACAAGACTTTATTTACACCAATACCCCCCCTTAAGTTCAAATTAGGGAGTAGCAAATTATTATACAAATGACACAAAGATGGGTCTTGGCTACTAGGCCATGTTCAGTACCCATGTACAAATGCAAAAGAAATCTCTCACAAATAGAGAAAAGGAGAAAACCCAATGGGACAAAAATCCTCCCCAAAAGAGATATGAAAAGATACAAAAAATAAATGCTCTCAATGATGAATGAGAAGGTAAAAACCCCATGTGAGGAAAAAGACCCCCCCATAAGAGAGAAGAAGAGAGACCCCCCTCAATGTTGAGTCTCCTGCAATGATGGTAGAAGCTTGGAATTGAATGTTGAAGATGATCCAAAAGCATTGAACAACGTTCCTCCCCTTAGGAAGAAACAAAACCAAGATGATATGCAGGATATCAAGAATATGGATGATATATAATGATGTCTTTGAAGTGCGCTCAAGTGTCTCCATGTCGATGTGGAAAGCTAACACACTCCAAATAGGTGTTCTAGGCCACACTACTGAAGAGGAAAATCCAGAATCTAGTAGAGACAAATGTAGAACACAATCCAAAGACCAAGATATCCCATCTGAAGACAAAGAAGCCTCCTCCAAATGTTGTCCATAAGGATCTAGACAATCATGTGCAAACTGCAAGGAATGATCATGTAGAGAATGAACAAGAGGGTCAATGTGTTCACTCGCAACAACTGAAGGAGCATCTTCATCAAAGAGAAGATGAATGCTATTAATGATGTCTCCCAAATTTGCAAGATGAGACTCCACAAACAAGTATGAAATACCTGTCAAGAAGTAATCCAAAGTAGCCAAATCTTAAAGACAATGTATGTCCTGTTGCACTGAATCACAAGGAACCCAAAATGTGGAATCACAAGCACCATCAACTACAATAGTAGGTGGAGGAGATGAAATGCATGACTCAAGAACTAGATTTGATGTGAGAACTCCCAAGTTTAAGAAGCCAAATGTCTCCTCTAAATCATGGTTAATATGATCAATAGTCGAAGGAACAATGTCATCATCAAAAGAAAAATCTACAAAGGTATACAACTGAGATGAATGGTCAACCACCCCAGTAGCAATGATCTCTCTACTCTCCAAGTCTCGAATGATGACTGAATTAGGTGCAAACTCCACAATCCTCCCATCTCCACCATGTGTAATCTGATATATGGAAAGAAGATTGTTCGTCAAATGAGGAACACATAAAACATCTTGAAAAGTGTTATCCCCAAAACTAATAGATCCCTTCCTAATTACACTCATGTATGTATTGTTTCCCATCAAGATAGGAGACATAGTACAAGGCTGAAAAGAAGAGAAGATAGACTGCAAAGATGCCATATGATGAGATGCTCCTAAATCTAGAAGCCATCTCCCTGATCTTGGACCTAAAAAAGCACAAAGAGCTTGTCCTTTATTTCCTGATGTAGATGCTTGACCTTTGTCCTTTTTAGATTTTTTTGAAGAAGGAGGTGATTCAGACATTCTAGAAGGAAAATCAATGTGACTCCTTTTGAGAAGATTTTTCAACTCATCAATATCCTTCTTATAACAATAGTGTTCTTCATGTCCATCTTTCTTGCAATATGCACAAAAAGGCCTCTCCTTCTTAGATGATTCTCCTTTTGAGGATTCTGATTCTTTATGTGGCTTGTTCTTTTTGTTCTTTTGCTTCTTACCAAGATTCCCCAATTCTTTATGTACCTTTGACTCACCAACCAACAATGCTTGTGACTTGGAAGACTTGATTAGACCCATGTTCATTAACTTAGCTTCCTCTTGGATTAGGAGATTTGCAAAGTCATCAAACTTAGGATCAACATATGATGCTCCCATAGAGAGTCGATGGGTATGAAAGCCAGAAACAAACACAAAATACTCAAGAACAAGCTTCGATTTAACACATTCAAAATCAACTGTAAATCCTCTTTATCAATGTTGCATTCTTTCAATTGTGTTCTTAGTTTCTTAACTTTGGAGATGTAGTATTGGATGTGATCAAAACACTTAGGATCAAGATTCATCAAATCATTATCAATCTGATATCCCCTAATCTTATCTATTTTACCATGCAATTTTTAAAAAGTCTCCCAAACTTCTTTAGGTGTTTTGCATGATTCAATATGAAATTGTAAATCAAATGAGACTAATGAACATATGCATTCAAGTGTTTTCTCACGATTAAGCTCTCATTTTTCCAATTCATTAGCATTAATAGGTTGATGAATAGTTTCCTTTAGATGACCTATCAGACCTTTCATCATGAGCTAGTTCCATACTGATTTTCTCCATGTAGCATAATTATGTGGAATTAGGAGTTCAATTTGAGATTTCCCCATTGCAAGAACACAAACCAAGCAAAATAATGTAATCAACCACTACAAGATTACCCCCCCAAATCACTCAATCATGAAACCCCCCAGCAATATATGAGCTTGGCACTTTATGAGTAGTGAGTTTACAGTTGCCACTTTCCAAAAACAATGAAGTGGTCTTTGATCTCAATACATGCAAATGACAAATTTGGCCACATAATCAAGTACAATTTTTGATACAAAATGAGATCAATATGATCATACCACTAAAAATTACACAAAAAATTATGCACTTTCAAAACAAATTGCACCAAAAAATGTTACCGTAGGAGTAAGATATGAGCTCCTGAAGTTCCCAAAATGAGGATGAAACAACAAAACCTATGAGAATTTGCAATTTATAGAAAAACCATACACCAAAACCAAAAACTGATTGCACCACCATGAAGAGCATGAAAAATTATCCCAAATAAAAAAAATTGGTCGAAAGGAGTCAAAATGAGCAAGTTATGGGCCTTTGAAGTTTGACTACAAAAACCAAAATGCAAATGGGAGGGGGCTGGAAAATTTCAAACCAGTGCTGACGCATGATGATGTTAGAAAAATATGTGATTAAATTTGACGGTCTCCTGCCCGTCATAGGAAAACTCACCCCTTGGCCTGAATTTGATGCCCGTCAAAAGATTGAATCATTTGGAAGAATATTCTCTAAGAATATTCGACTGGATCATGGAATGTGATCCGAAACATTGATGTAAAAAATTGTACACAATCAAATCCATAAGTATTTGAACAATGGAATATTATTTTATGCTATTGCCACTAGTTGTAAGAAAATGGGTGCCATAATTTTTTTTACATGACAATCTGATTTTGTCGACCAACTGAATCTTGACCTGCTAGAATCCAGATGGCGAAATATTCTTGTAAACACCATCGGATTTATTCAATTAGACTTGTAGACACCCAAATTTGATCACTCCCATATGATCAAATTCGCCTCTTTATTCATCAATTCTGTCAATATTAATTTATTTAATTAATATTACACTCCCCACATAAGACTCTTAAAGTATTTAATTTAATAATTAAACACTTTATCTGGTACCTTTCTCCTCTCTAAATTAAATAAATACACCAATTTATTTAATTTAGTCATTTTAATCTTTTGAATTAAAATCAATTTAAAATTCTTTTTTTCTCTCCTTGTCACATCCTCCATAATCCATCTCTAATTTGAATTAATTTAATTAATTCATAATTAGGGTGTGCATCCTCTTAATCAAGGATTAATATCACATCCTCCTACATTTGCCACTTGTCTCTAATCTTCCATTGATTATCATAATCAAGTATTTGCACAGCTTTAATCAAAGTCATTAGCCACTTTTAGCACCACTTTTTAGTCAATCTTTCCATTTTCCTTTCTGGGCATTGACCCTCTTTCCTATGTGAATTTTTAATTCACTTTTATTTATCCTAGGTCTCTCTCTTCCCCATGTGAATTTTTAATTCACATTTTATCTTTCCAAGGCTTCTAGAATATTTGACTTGTCACCTCATACACATGTGACCAATTCCCACCTTTTGGAGACCCTCTCTTATCCATTAGATTCTCCTACCACTTTCTATTTTTCCATGGAAATTTTTGAGAAATTCCAAAATTCTTCAAATGTCATTTTCACACCCACTTGGGGACAAGAAGTTCCTTTTTGAGGAAATCTTCTCACTCCCCAAGGTACTTGGAAGGTATTTGTCCTTCCTCCACATCATGTACCTCCTTTCCACATCACCTACACATCATCTCACCCTTAGCCATCTCACATTCCACATGTCAAAATGTGAGGGCTTGTGAGTCCTCAACTCACCTTAGCCCTTCATCTTGGCTGTGTTGGATAAATATCAACCATTGAATTCTTTAGAAAATTCAAGTTTATCTATAAATACCCCCTCCTCTAAGGAATTTCTAGCACTTAGCCATTTTGCAATTAAATGCTGCCATTTTGTGCACTCATCTAGCCATCAATTTCATATATTTGCATTTGCATTCAAGCACATAGTCAAGTCTTTCATTTAGTTGTATCAAGAGCCATCAAGGAGCATACAAACCAAATCAAAATCAAGGGCCAACCAAGAAGTTTCAGCTGCAAAAGGGAGGTATATCTATTTAGCATCATTTTACACTTTTCCTCTTTGCATTTACAAATTTTTTAGGCTAATCTTGAGGTGTTTCTTTATGTTTTTCCATTGTATTTTAGTTGCTTAGAATAGGTTAAACATTTTGATATCACAAGACCATTGAATGAAATATTGCGGGGCCGCACGGGCCTGTGGCCACGTGGTAGCACTGCAATTGTTGCAGTACCTTCTACAGGTACAAGTCTGCATAGAGGGTATGCCTACGTACCTTTTCTACAGAATTTTCCTTTATATATGTATATTTATTTAAAAATTTCAAACGAAAATTTTCAAAAATACTTTTACAAATAGAATTTCATTTGACCCAAAATGTATATTTTTGGAAAAAAATTCGCAAATAAAAAGTTGAATAATATATATATATATATGTATATTATATCGTACCCTGCATAATTATGACGACCTAGGGGGTTGTACAACTCTTTGAGCAAATTTTTTTTTCCTCACCGGACAACTACTCCAATTTGGACAAATTGACAGTTGATCTTAGGATTTTTGGCCCTTTCTGGACGTAATGGCAGGGTCGGATTTGACCCAAAATGCTCCAAAAGTGCAGCTACCTTATGGATTTGGCAACCACTATTCAGCTTCAAACCCTCATTGATTTGGTCTCATATGTCCGATTTGGATGAAATAAGAGGCAAAATTAACTTTCTCAAACCTTCTGGACGCAATGGTGAGCTTAGATTTGCATTAGCAAGCTCTGATTTGAACCTGCAATAAAGAGTAAAAAATGGAACCTCCCCAAATCTAGTATTTCTTTCAAATTTTTCTAATTCTCCACATCATCTTACGATGCAAGAGAAGAGCATACTCAACTTTTCAAGATTTACCACCTCTTTAGAAAAAGACTATCCAATGGCACCCAACCTGCTCTAATACTATGTTAGAATTGGCTATGGATGGCAAGATCTGGAGACCAAATGGAAAACACAAAGAGAGATAATGGAATGTGACAAAAATAAATTGTATTCTTATCAATATGATTTAATGATATGATTGTGATGTACAATGTAGTAGAAACCCCTTGGTTATATAGCCAACCAAGTGATGCAAGATGTCATAGGATTATGACAAGTGTCTTAATCATATGACATGAGACAACTAATCACACTAACCTAGGTTCACATGTGCTACAATTCAAAAGATAAGATACCAACTAATGACAACACCTTTTAGAAAGATTCCTTCCTATGACCTACATAAACTTAACATGTGTAAATAAGTCCCCTTGTAATGAATTACTAGGTACAAGACTTTATTTACACCATCTTTCTATCCATATCTTTCTCTACTATATCTACCTCTCCCTCCCTTTCTCTTCTCATATATCTCTATCTCTCCCCTCTATTTCTCTCCCCCTCTCTCCCTCTATCCATTTGTATTTGTCTATCTCTACTTCTCATTATTTTTCTATCTCTCTATTTGTCTCTCCACCTCTCTCTCCCTCTCCCCCTCTATCTGCATCTCAATATATCTCTATCTCTTTATCACTCTAGCTCACATCTATATCTCTCTATCTCCCCCTCTCCCTCTTCCTTTATCACTCTATCTCCCTATATCTCTCTATATTTATTTCTTCCTCTTCCTCTATCTCTTTATCTATTGCTCTCCCTCTATCTTCCTCTCTCCTCCTCTATCCCTAGACATATCTCCCTCTCTCTATCCATCCATCTCTCTCCCTCTCCCTCTTCCTATTCCTCTATATCTATATCTATTTGCCTCTTTATCCCAATCTCTCCATTTCTTTCATCTCTCTCCATCTCTATCTTGTTATCTCTCCATCTCTCTCCCTCTCTCTATACATCACTTCTTATCTCTATATTTATCTTTCTACCTCTCCCTCTCTCTCCATCTCCATTTATTTATATCTTCCATCTTTATCTATCCCTCTATCCTCTCTCTCTATCTCTCCCTCTCCCTCTCCATCTCCATCTCCATTCTCCTTACTCCTCTCTCTCTCTACCGCTCTTACCTCCTCTATCTCTCCCTCTTTCTATCCCTATATTTCCCTCTCTCTCCCTCTCTCCCCATTGCAAACATAATATGAGCATATTGGTAATGGAACCTAATTATCTTCTTGTTTCAAATGTTTTGTTTTAATCATATTTGGATCCTTATAAATGAATACATAGTTGATTTGAAGCTATCACTTCATCATTGATACCTTTATTACACAAATAACATCATTTACCAAATGACCTAGCGATTGATTTTTTTTTCCCTAATTGACCTTCCACACATCTTCCAAGGTGCCATTGCTAGTTATTACATAAAAGCGGTTAAAAAAATACCAAAACTAAAGGGAAATGTGCAAGAAATGCAATTCTCCCCACTGCCACAATAAAACATTTGCGTAGTATGTATCAAAGTGATTGAGAAGTCTGCAGTCCTACGTAGCAAGGAGAATAGCACGACAAAGAACGTCATTTGACCAATGATATTGCTCGAACAGAGCAGCCAATAGGATCTCAGCAAAGTGTTTACGTGTCATTCAATGACGTGGATTTCGTTTGCTTTTAACCTCCTCATTACACCGGAAGCGCCTCAGAACATCATACTTGGCGCGCGTAATTTATTTATTCGTGTTTGTCCGTGGATGTCTCAAGTTCGAATCACCCTGAGCACGATGTTGAGATCTAAAATAGTATTAACATGGGTTTTGATAGGGTTTGCTTGCCTGGTAAAAGCTCAAGACACTGTACATGAAGAATACATGGACGGAGGATTTCCTTCTCTCGACTCTATGCTGCAATGGGCTGTAGGTAAGTTCATACTAAAACATTTTGTGAAGTTTGAACCCTTGCTCGGTATTTGCAGGCCGCTGATATGAAATGTTTAACTGCAAATATTAGTATTTTTTAATTTTAATTTTTTTTCCTTTATTTTTTTCCAGTGCCGAAAATTTGGTTGTTGTAACCGTTGTAACTTTTTCCTGCTTCAGAACATGAATATACCATTTTTGAATGAGGGCTTGCTTACAAGAAAAGTGAGGCATAATTAATTTTTTGATGACTGAACAAATAAACGCCATCAAAATTAGCATTAGACCGATACAGGCGGAAAACCAAGTTACGCCATGAAAAAGCTAGACCGATACAGGCTGAAAACCAAGTTACAGTATGAAAAAGCTAAAAACACACAAGTGTAAACCAATAGGACCTTAACATACTATGAAAAAATCTACAAGCCAAATGACAAGATGGTAACCTAAAACCAATGGCCTGAAATGTAGGCAGATAACTCTAGAATCCTGGATCAATCATTGATTCATTGTAGCACATATAATATGTACTCCTGCTAGCATAGGCTCACCAGCTGGCGCCAAATATGAGGGTCAGTTGATCAGTGTTCACATTGAAACAGGCGACGGCTGAGAAGTTACTGCAGGTCCACTGCATAGGACCATTGTATAAGATTGATATTAACGAGCCTTCTATTTCTTGTATAACGGATAAAGAGGAGTATAAAGGAGGAAGAGATAAATGTCGAACAAAGAGCCTTTTATGTCAGAAACTTATTAAATGGAATGATTTTTGTATTGTTTTACTCTTAAAAACACTCCTCTGTTGTTTTAAATTAGAGGTTTATGTTCTGTTCTTGTAAAACTTTCTATCAAGAAGGAACAATAGAATCAAGAAAGAAAGGTCATTCAACTGTTCTTTTACCATGGCAGCAGTTAGGAATAGCGGAAATGATTCCTTGCAAACACTTCATGAGCTTGTTTGTTTTGATTAATTTTCTCAATTTCACATTTTTAAGTAATTTAGCTAAGTTTCTTGTCTTCTGCACTTCTGAAACTCCCTTGGCATCCCATGCTTTTACAGAGCTAATTCTGCAATATTATTATCTTTACTTTCTCATCCTGTTGATGGGGGAATCGTGGAGCATGATCTGAAACATCATGCTAACATAACAAACACATTTTTTTCTATAAGATTTTCGTACTCACTCAAATGGACCATGAAAAGCTCATGTTCATAAATGAAATTTTCTTAAGTCCTTTTAGAAGTGTAGGATACTGAATCTTTCCACTTAATATTATAATTTTTTTTAAATGCTGCATTATTTTTGTAAGGGAAATAAAGATGACCCTCTAAGCAAAAGATCATGTTTTAGTCGGAGATCGAGCAGGGGGGCACGCCTGGGTGTTGGAAAGGATTTTTAAGTGTTAACAATGGTAAGAATAGGTGCTGACGTGATTTCAATTGGCATAAACAATAGATATAGGCACCTTAGTCTGTTTTGGCTGGTTTTCAACATCTGCTAGCAGCAAAGATAATGCTCAGTTATGTATGACAGCAACCATATCCTGTTTTATTGCACGCATTATTGGCTGGAATGAAATAACGAATATCGTAAGTCCCAAAAATTGGGCACCTTGTAACCTTATAAATAAGTGCTTTGAGCATAAATTTTAAATGATACTTGATGCTACGCTTATGCTGCTGAATTATTTTTCGAAGTGTTATTTGTGTTTGCTTTACTATGTAGAATTTCAGGCATTTAATTGAAAGTAGATTATAGCGTCAAGTTTTGTATTGGCTACATTTGTCTACCTAGGTTGTAACTTTGCATGCATACTAGCCATTTAGTCCATGAAATCATATTCTGTTGATTCTAGTTGTTATCCTTTTGAATTTGTGTTTGCATTTGATTATTGGTCTTTGTTTTAGCGAGTAAGAAGTGCAATCTCCATGCTTAGAGTTAGTTTCTTTCGTTCTTAAATATTTGAATTTTCTTGCGAAACAAGAGTTGTTACTAGTCTTGTGTTCATACTTGAGGCAAAAAGATACGCAAATAGTTATTTCATTTATACAAAATACCCCAAAGAGAATATTGTGTAGTGTGTATAACTATAAATTTTACCTATAGCTTAGTGCCTAGGGTAGTTTTAAATCTCAAGGAGCTTCCCTGCATAATTTTAAAGAGGTTATATCTTACATATTGTTCTAGTTTAAGTTTTCCTGAAAGAGACAAATTAAAACACTAACAATATGAAACTAACAAATATTAGGACAAGCCTCTCCACATATTTGACATAGTTATGAATAGCATCCTATATCTCTATGGGTGACTTAGCTTTTGTGGTGTGTTACAGGCTTTGACCCCTTGTTTTGTATGAATGCCCTATTGCTTTCTTGCAAACATAAGGAGCACCTAGCAAATACACAAGTCAAAGTTAAAGAGATTGTTCCAAAGGTTCATGGAAAATTTAAAGCCCCTCTAGACATGCATAGGGGGTGATTGCACTTCTAGGTGGGAGACTAAATCTAGTTATACATAGGCTGCCAAAGATTCAAGAACCAATAACATAAAAACCTATAGGCTATAGGATACAACACACATATATATAATCATATAGACCATTGAACCGGTTTTTTCTACTTGAACCTTCAGGCTCTCGTGGGCATTTAATATTGATGATCATTGAAGGAAGACTTAAGTACTGCACCTAGAATTAGGAAAAATAGTATTTGGGACCTAGTTAAAACATTGATGATCAAACCTCAATCAGTGTGCATCCAATCCCAAAACTAATATGTAGTACACTTGCAAATATCATCTCTCTAGCAACAAATAAAAATAAACATATTTATTTTTGACGATGGCAATTTAGGGAAACAAAAATGTTGAAGCCTATTGATACACATACGTTCAAGTGAATATATAGGGATCTTGAGCTAAATATGTACCATTAAGTTACCCATCTTTCTTAAGATCCAATTAGACGACTTCAAATGGAAACTTTAATATCATACATCATCAAAAATAATTCTATGAAAGATTGAACAATAGTTACAATACACATATTTGCTAGAAAAGGCGACTGGTAGAAATCACATTAGATTTGATGAAAGGTTACACCACCCTTTGTGTAATGTCCCCTTTGGAGGCATGAATAATTGGTAGAGACCCTTAGCTTGTTTAATTCCTATAGGCTAATTGGGATTTGGTAAGGGAATAATCAATTAATTAAATTAAGTTGTCTAAAGACATTCATTTTATGGGCAACTTATATTTAATTTATTATTTTATTAAAGTTGGACAATGAATTGAAAAATGACTTATTTGGGACCCAAAAGTAAAGTTAAATTAAAATGAAATTTTAAAAGTCACTTTGAGGGGGAAATGAAATATAATATTTCAATTATTCAAAGAAGGGTATAAAAAGGAGAGTTGGAAAAGGGAAATTCATTCTATGTGTTTTTATCAAATCCCAACTTGTGAAGATTGAACTTGTTCATCTATTCTGCCCTAGGACAAAAACCCTTCGGTAAAGATTGGTTTTGAGAATGGAAACCCTCCTAGCGAATTTGTGAGTGGATTCGTCCAGAATTTGCTGATATGTTGAATGTTAGAAGACTTGCGGAGATCTGTGCTGATAGATGATAAAACTATTCCATATTTGTACTCATTGTTTAGATTGAGAAGAGGTTGAAGATTTCATTGGAAAATTCAAAACTGCTTTCCTGCAAATGTTATTATCAAAATATCAGTGAAGAAATTGTAAGCTGGTTATATTTTACTTGTGCTTGTGTTGGGTGCTCCCTTCGTTCTCAATCGTACATATATCACTAGAGGCAATTAAGGAAGGAGGTGCAGCTTATAATAGTGTTTCCAACTTGACTTAGGAAGGCTGTACACATTGACAGGGGTGGTGTTTGGTGTCAAGGAGCATGCTGCAGCTTTTGTGAGGGTTTTGTGGGTCTTGGAAGACCATTATTCCCAGCCACAGCCATATCCACCACTTTTTGATTTGGCACAGCCATATTGAGGAAGATACTAGTGCTATACAATTTGTATGGGCTGTCTATGACATGTATTCAATGTCATCAATTTGATACAGCATTCTCTATGAGATTTCAATAGAATATTGCAGCTTCATCAATATAAGGTTAGGGTTTCATCTGTTCTTATGCTCAATTTTGTGTGCATATAAATTTCTAAAGATCTAATACTATTTCCAGCTCTAGAATTAAAGATTAGTGTAGTTTTCAGTTTGTATGCTCTATTTTATGTGAAGAACACGACTGTATGGTTTATGCTTGGGTAAATGTGAAATTAATTTCTTGCATTGCTAGTTAGTTAGCATTTTGTCAAACATTTGTTGAAAAAAAATACAAAAAAATTAGTTAGGGATATCTCACTTTGAGGATGGAAATGAAATGTTGAAGGAGTTACTCAAACTCAAAACTCAGATTGGATCCATATCTAGCATGAAATATAAGAATTTATCTTTTTGATATACACGTTTACAAGGAAACCTAGATTGTTCACTTGTTTGAAAGAATGTGAAAAGACTACCATAGATATAAAGAAACCAAAATCCATTTATTTTCTCACTTTGGCTTAAGGACAAACAAGATGATCTAGGACCATGGTTTAGGGATGAGACTCCATGCATAAAAGTTATAAACCATGCATTTCGCCTTCACTATCTACCAAATGTAAGAAGACCATCCATGAAAACATCTCCTTTTAACATAATATGTTGATCTAAATATTTTGAAGTTCATGGAAACAATACCTTAATAAGCTACGAGTAAACCTTATCATATCATTTGTATTTTCATTAACTATACAAAATAGACAAAACAACATGTGATAGGTATAGGAAGACAAGAAGAACCCATATGAAATTGACATGTTATTGTTAACTTTTTTCTTTTGATAATTGAAGTGAGGGGTAAGGGCCCTCTCCCATTATATTATATTGTTAAAAAGTTATTATAGAAACCTGCTTGATATGTGGCCAAGACAAAGACACTGCTTACATGACAAAAGATAGACAATACCGGTTGCTGACTATGTAGACCCAAAATATACATAGTGATCTAATTGTATGAACAATGATACACCTTCCTTGGTAAAACCTTAATGCAAAATATGGTGGACTAACTTGAATTTGGTGACCATCTTTAATTGCCAACTAAATTAATACTAACACATACTGAATAGACAACAAAGATCAAGGATTCTTAACCAAACCATTATCTTAGAAAATGCTTGATTTGAGCCATACAAACCATCTTTCTACTTGACTAAGCTCACGTGACAAGCCAAGAACTTGATTGCTTTTTTTGCTTTTTCTACATTTAAGTGTTCCTGAAGTGGAGAAGATTTCTCATGCTTGTTGAGGTCCACCACCTTGACCATAGGATGATAAGCTTGCATTCCTCAACAATTGTAAAGGAAGTGTTGAATGGTGGCTAGTTGTTTTGTTATGGCTTCCATTTGAGCTTCAATGACCCTCATCGTTTGGATAGAAACCAAACCTTGAAACTCATAACCAATATAGGGAAATATAGGGTAGAGAGGAGAGCTTGGTAGGGTTGGCTTTGTCAATAGCCTTTGAAAATCCCATTTTGATTTTTTCCCAAATGTAGAAATGACTTGAGTGCTTTAGTTAATTCTTTGTTGTTGATAATGGTGAAAATGTTGCTCAATAGCATGGAGGAGATTTTAGAATTTACGTGGTGGCACATAGCATCCTCCATGAATTCTTACCCTAAAACCTCCTTGTTGTTGATAATGGTGAAATGTTGTTCAATGGCATGGAGGAGATTTCAGAATTTACGTGGTGGCACATAACATCCTCCAAGAAATCTTGCCCTAAAACCTCCTTGATTGTTGTCATGATATCCTCATCCTAGAAGAAAAAGACCCTCCTCAACCTAGTAGAAGGGGTTTCCCCTATGAAGGCCATTTAGTGAACACTAGAGCCTAAAGCTAGAAGCTCTACGATTGCTAGGTTGCATAATGTTGGATGCATGCCGATTGCAGATATTTGGCAACATGTTGGGACATAACATCACTACCCCGTCACAAAGAGGAAGTACTCCTTGTCTTTAATGTGGACTGAGGCTTGCCTCACTATCATAATTTCACATGCCCCAAATCCCATTCCAATCTGATAACAAATCATTGGCAGTGATTTCCTTTGGTTGCATTAAGCCATGATTAGATAAGAAGTTGGCTAGTTTGTTTCCATCCCTATAACAGTGGGAGATGGAATATTCTTGGAGAGAATCAAAAAGCTCCAAAGCTTCTTTTAAAATATTTTGAATTTTTTAGTTTGATGATTGCTTGTTCCTATGAATCACCACAAAGGGCAAGTTTTGAGAAAATGCAGACCTATTAGTAATGCTTCTGCCTTTGCTTAATTATTAGTCCATAGGGAGAGTTTCTTTGAAGCAGCTTTAAGCGATTTGCCATTGAAGTTGCAAATGATGCAACTTGGTCCCAATGGGCCAGGATTGCCTCAAGATGTGTTGTTGAATTCATCTTCCATGTTTCTATCAAAGGAGGGACCCATTTTATCCTTGATCTTGTAGAGGAGGAGATTTGCTACTCTTGAGTCTCAAGACAAGAAGAGTCTACAAGGAGCAAATGATCCTCAACTGCCTCAAAGGAAAAGCTCAAGTGACAAGAGTAGAAGGACAAGAGAGTTTTGGTTATATTTTGTGTTTTATGACAGATTTCAGAATCAGGATTTTAGAGACTGAAAAAGTAGATTTCAAAGGTCTTGTGAGCAAGTTGATTGGCTCTCGGTGCATAGACATCCCTGTGGCAGGTTGTGGTCTTGTACGGTTCAAGAGCAGAACTTGCTAACAAAAACACAAAGAACCTACTAGCTACTTGGGGACTAAAATTTGGAAGTTTTACTAAACGAACAAAATGATGGAAAGAACAAAAATAACATAAAAAGAGCTAATATGCATTGATTTAAATGAAACTAAATGAAATAAAATAACAAGATGGGAAGGAGAAGAAATAACTCACAAGAGGTCCAATGCTATGAAGCCTCCCACAATGCTCCAAGTCAACAACCTGCACACATGGAAATAGGGAAAAATGTTGGGGTTGTTTTGAGGCTTGCCTCAGTCAAACCCTCGTTTTGGTGTTTCCACCTCCACTAATAGCCAGATAGACAGATAGAAAAGAAAGTAGACGATAGACAAATAGATTGACAAGATAAAGAAGATGCACACATTAGAATATCAATATGCTAAAAGACAAAGATGATAAATGTAATGAGGAGAGTGTGGTTACTCTCCCTTTAGCAAGCTTGTTATGTCAAAGGAGAGTATGGAGCACTATCGACGAGCCAAGAGAGCCAAGATGTTGATGTAGAAGCCAAGAGCAATAGAACTTGCAAGAAAAATGGTGTAGGAGAGAATGAGAATGAAAAAGTGAGTGCTAGGATGAGAGAATGCAAGAATGAAGAATGAGTTGAATGAATGGAAGAATGGAAGGTTTGAATGAAGAAAAGGCATGCAAGAAGGCATTTTCGGTGCATCTGCAGCCCATAGAAGCATTACACTTTGTAGGCAGGCGGAAGTGTAACGTCCCAACGGCCACAAAACTAGGAATCTTGTCAGGACATTCATGCGGAGCACAAACGTTTGCGCATGCGGTAGCGTCCTCGACAAAAATTCACTTGAAGACTGAAAATAAAGGGGTCAAGGATGAAATTAAAGTTATGTGAAAGGGGAAATTGTATTATCACCTTTTATTAGGCTAAAGGGGAGGTTATGTAGTGCGAAATTGCATGGTGTGCAATTTTACGACACTACAGATGTATCTATAGAATCTGAAGTTGATGAAGACATCCCACAAACGGGGATGTTATTGTGAACTTTTGATCACAAGATATTTAAGATAAATAAAAAGAATATACCTAAGACTTATGACACCTCAACTAAGAGATTGATGTCAATGCGGAACTTGATTGTCAACAAAGGGTTATTCCACCATATTTAGAAGAAGATTGTAATTTTTAGAACAACATTCATGTTAGCAATAATCACAATACAAGGGGGCTCACAAGGCACACAAGCACCTCTATTGTGCATGGTCAAAGGTGCCAACCTGCACTAGAGACATTGAAACTTTTGACATTAAGTATTGGAGATTCAGTGAACTGGGATAAATGAACAAAGTTATGTGGTCTCAGGGGCCTTGCAAGTGAAGCTAAAGGGCGTGAATGCATTTTGAACTGTTAAAGGAAAATTAATTTTGTCAAGATGGAAGCAAGTTTACAACCCAATAATTGTGATAGTGTTAGATCATAGATAATTTCTGCAACATTGGAATGCACATTGCATTATCAGTCCAAAAATGTATAACCATTCACAAGCATGTCTTTTACGTGTCATACTTTTGCAAACCCAGTAAGCTACCTTGTTATGCCATAATCAAAACCTAAGACCCTCACAAAAAACCTTTTTGAAAAGCAGAATCAATATTTGAGGATACACTACCAGGAAGTAAGTTCAAGAGATTTTCAATGACTGATGGTAGTCTCATGTTTGGTTAAATTATAGGAAAGAAATGCACTTTGAAAAAGAGGTGCACTTTAACGTTGCCCTATAGCTGTTGATATTAGATATAATATAATGTTAGAATACACTTTGTACATGGGCATTTATTGCTTATGTTAATGATGTAATAACACCACATTAGTCATGTCTAAAAAGTAACTTACAATTAAGTTACAATCATTTTGTAACTTTCCCTTTCAATAAAATAAATACAAGCCACAATCATTGAAGTGTGTGCTATCCAATTCTCTCAAATTCTGTGCATTATTTCGTCTGACACTTGACAGACTTGAACCTAGATAATTTGTGCCCAAATTAAGCTGTTAAGCTAGCTGGCGTAGTAAATTTAGGATTGGAACATGTTAATGAAGAGGTATAAATACTGTCAACTAGTGCACATTTTGCCTCATTTTCTTACATTCTGGCTCCAAACATTGGACCCAATGGTACAAATTATTGGCATTTGGCACAATACAAAAATGTAATATATGCTTTTCAGTTTAATTTATATGCTGGTGGGGGAAAAGAATTTGTAATATAGAGTAAATTTAGTATTTTCTTTCATATTGAACACATGGGTAAAGTAGTTTCTTCAGAAATCTTTCATATTGAACACATGGGGATATCTGCTTTTCAGTTTAATTTATATGCTGGTGGGGGAAAAGAATTTGTAATATAGAGTAAATTTAGTATTTTCTTTCATATTGAACACATGGGTAAAGTAGTTTCTTCAGAAATCTTCCATTCTCTTCATTAACAAACTGCACGAATGATAATGTTGGATTTAGAAATCTGAAACATCATGTATTGTACCCTAGATCATCTTTAGGAATTCACTCATTTTACCACACAAGGAAATCAATAGGAGATGATGCATACCATTCTTAAGAGTAAAGGAGGAGGAATCATCATGTTGTTTTTGCGTTATGTGAATGTTAAAATCAATATGAGTACATCTAATAAATTAAAAAATCAATATGACTACATCTAATAAATTATCTTCTTGCTCAACACATCAAAAGAAGGTATAAACAAGTATTGAAGTCTTATTGGCTCATTGACTTGCTTTATGACTTTACATAATTGTTCTTTGCTTTTATAAATACACAAATACTATCAGGAGGTAGTTACATCTGACTAATGGATTCAAAATACTAGAATACTTCTAGCTACCTTTGACTGGGCAAGTGATGCTTTCCGAGATGCAATGCAGTTCAAAGAGTTATCTTCAATTTTCTTAGGACAGTTCCCATTCTTGTCTCAAACTCCTCACCACATTAGGCATGATGCTTATCTCTATGTTTCTTATGCATAATTGAATGTCTGACTTGATCTTTTTTTGTTTTTCCTTCTTTCTTTCTCTTCAATCCCAGAAACCCCCAAGTTAATAGTGGACCTATATAGAACTCATCTCATCTATACCATAGCCATGCCAGTAATATATAGCACATGTACTACTGTAATAAATTGAGGGGATATTCGTATGAATAGGGCCATTATTGACAGGTTGGTGAACTTTGCAGGTTATCTAAACCTAGCTCATCATCTAGTCACTAGACATCTCATTGTACTGTAATATTGCACGGTGACATGGAAATTGACAACATTCCTCAATCACAATAAGATGACTGTACAATCTTCTATTACCTTGATTTTAGTATATCATACCCAAAGCACTTGTTAATATGATGTAAAATTCATCATAAGCAATACCAGTTCTCTTTGATGACATTCCTATTCAGTTAATACCCTAGAAAATGTCTTTCCATTATCTTTTCTTTAACATCCTTTCCATTGTACTAAGACATGCCAGTATGTCCTAGTGCTAGTAATCCTTTATTTTCAGTTCCTAATTTTGGTCCATTGACTGACGTATCATCTTGTCATCATTAAGTAACTTGTTTTTTGCCCGCTGATGCTGATTTTACTTTCATGTCAATAATTATATAAATATGTGATTTGCTGGTATATTGTTGGTCCGCTTGAGTTACACCAGCACACAGATTATATTTTTCTTGAGATTGGCTTCATCCATGAATATTATAAATCATCTACTAGATTCTTGTAGGAGCTACAATTAAAGGACTTCTCAACAACTAGAGAGTTTGATAGTGGATCTACAAGCCTTGTAATCTTTGAATTTGAGATTTTAATGAGATGTATTCTATAAAAAATTTGTACAAGAAATTTAGAATTGGGTGTTTGATATGTTGAAAATTGCTTACGTTTCTTTAGCATTGACATTTTTGCATTTTAGGAGCTCCAACGGTCAGATCACTAAATGAGTAAATTTGTGCTTATTTTTAAATTGAAATTTGTTTCATGTATCATTGTGGCGGTTTATGCTGTAATGTCACAGTTGATTTGATAAAAAACCCAGGCAATAATTTCTTGGTCCAGGATATTGGAAGATATTCTAAAACAAGCCTTCTGAACTTTTAAAATATCAGTTTTTTTGTAAGATCTATTTTGTTAATGTCTCTTTGTTTCTGAAAAAAGTGAGATTACAGCATTTTACAATAGAAATATCAAAGCATTATATTTTGCATGTTAAAGGATTTGATGATCAGATTGCTAAACCAGTAGTTTTATTATAACAATCACTGTTCGGGCTCTATCTTGAAAAATAAAAGAATTATTTTATCACTTGGTTGTGACATGTCTTTTTTTGTAGATAAGATTTATCATTTAAGTCAAACTTTATTGGAAATCACTTTGATCAAATATATCTGAGTACTCTTTCCCTTATCTAGGCCATTCAGACCCTGAAAAATTAAGAGGAGCAGCAGAGGAAACCCAAAGACTTGCTCCAGAAGATCTTGAGAAGTGAAGAATTGAAATTAAGGTATGTTATTGCTATATTAGATAGTTTGAGCGAAATTAACTTTAGAGCAGGCTTGCATTTTGTCCATTACTTGGTCTGAAAATACAGTTCATAAACCCCATTTTATACTTTTTTGTAGCACATAATGATATTGTAATATAAAATTTAATCTACTTTAAACGTAAAGGTAGATTAAATTTTATTGCCTTTCTAAAATGTGTTAATTAAACCCATTGAAACCAGATTATTCACACTGAGATCTGGGTAATGCTTTTTGGTTTTATTGTTATTTTGCCATGTTGCTGATTCTGCTTTGGATCTTAGTTCAGGTTTGCAGATTCGGTTTGTATATATATATATATATATATAAAACTTGTGATGCAACTTTGATCGCAAGAGGTTGTAAGTGTTGGAATTGTTGGCCATGAAAGTACCACCAACTATGAGCATCCTTCACTATATCCAACAAATCAAGATTAGGGAAGAGTCTATGAAATGTTGCCTTGTATCCTTTGACAACTTCAGAATCTCTATATGGAGCAATCCTTATTAGCACTAAAAGGATCTCAGTCATTGTAGTATTCTAGATTCAATGCGAAGGCAAGAAGATGTAGCTGAGTGGTCATTGTGTTCCATTTCACTTCAATAATTTTGTGCACCTGTTTGAATAAATTTTTTCAGAATCTTGTTTTTTTCTCATTTATGATGGTCTTATCTTCTCAATCATTGAGTTGATGTTATCATACATCTCTTCCAAATAAGGCCTATCCATGTTGATAGAATGAACCAATACTTAAAATAATGTTATTTTGAATCATATGCTTAATATTTGCTGTCCTCTTAGTGCTGGATTGCCTCTATATGAATCATTTTTGGCTTATGACGATGTTAGAAATTGTCTCTTAAACCATAACAAGTTGTCTCAAGATGATTGTGTTGGAGGCAAGATGGGTCTCAACTCTCAACAACCTATGTGAAAATCAAAATTAAAAACAAAGGAGAAAATATAATTAAGTTGCAAAATAAATGACTAAAGTGAACTGTAAATATTAAAATGTCTTAATGTTTCACTTACCTTTAGCATCTCGAGTTTCAAAAATGATTTGAATATGCCCTACGACATGTGGTGGTAGGTGATGAAAATTTGGATCTCTTCGACATACACCTATTCGATACAATCAATTTTTGTGCCAATTTTTGTAGCTTAAGGTTGAAGTAGTGTACAACATAAGGTGTCCAAAAAATGTGCGAATAATGCTCCTTAACTAATAAACCGATTTGTTCTACAATTATTGGAGTTGTCCATTATAACTTGAACAATGTTTTGAGTCCCCACATCCTCAATGGCCATCACGAGGATGTTAGGATAAATGCATCATCTTCCACTTCCCCCTCACAATTCATTGTTCTCAAGAACAATTAGCCTTTTAGGGGACACTGCAATGACATTGGTCAAGGGCCAATTTTTTGCATCCTTCCATCCATCAAAAACGATGGACACCCATGTCTCAACCAATGAATCCTTATGGGCTTCAATGAACTCCCTACAGATTTCACCTCCTTTTCCAATAAGGTGCTACACACCTCAAAACTTGGGCAGTTGTAACTTGTTGGAGCCTCATTAATTGTTCTCACTATTCATTGCCAAAATTGTGAACGAACAACATCAAAAGCTAATCCATTTGCATAGATACATCTCACAACATGTTGATCAACAATCTTTCGAGACTCATTGTGAAATGACATTTCCAATAGTCCCTTTGGCTTCTTATGTGTAATGGCTGTGGTTTGTTCTTCAAGTATGGCCAAAAATGGGTGGCTTTCTACTACAAGTTCAAGATTAAATTTTGGGAGGGAAGAGAGGGGCCTCATTCCTTGAGATCCTTTGTTTTCCAAACGATGATTTCATCTATGGTGTGTTACTTCATTTGCTTTATATTGTTCACTAATATATGCTATGACTTGCTTTGATGGAATGGATACACCATTTTTTTCTGGACAAGCTTTGATGCCTTGTCCAAGAATGCCATATAAATGGGCTTTCACCCGACTATATGAGCTTGAATACCTAACACCACACTCATTGCAAATCCAAATATAGCCTCCACCACCTAAAACCAATTTTATCATTTCAACATATTTCCAAAGGGGAGAATTTGGGTTTGTTTTGAAACAGGGTTGGTCCATGGAGCTAGAATGGGCTGCCATTGCAATCCCTATGACAATGAGTTTGATAAACAACACATTTGAATAAATTAAAAGAAAAAAATACATAGCACCTAAATCATTTAAAAATTTGAACCATATGCCTTAGATTCATAGAAGAATGAAAACAAAACAAAAGAGTTAATTTGTAAAACAAAAATGTATTTAAAGAAAACCAACAAAACTCACCTTTTTTGCAAAAATCTTCGTATACGATCTCCTTGGCACCAAATGGGTTCTTGCCCACGTGTAGGAATAGCAAATCAACCACCTTGGAACCTTCACTAATCAATCTTCAACTCTATTCATATGATGGCAAACAAGAGTGAATAATTTTTTTGTTTTGCATTTACAATGAGGCAAACTGGTTTGTTTTAGTCTTTCAAATGCTTTAAAAAACACTTTTTAGGGTTAGGGATTTGTTTTTATGCATCCAAGTCAGTGTCAAATGCCTAAAGCAATTTACTAAAAATATATTAAAAAACATGTCAAAATTTTCTGGGTTTGCTATGGGTTATGCAAAATACTGCTGAAGGTTGTGACATCCTTGCAACTGAAACCACCGTTACAAAATACATGTTTACATCCATCAGACTTATTAATCAAAAAATTATGCTTTAGTAACTAAAGGTATCCTTGGCCAGCCTGGTGATCTGTTGAGCTGAGGGTTTCATCCATGTATCTTATCTACTGGAGAAATCTTTTCCAGAAATGTGCCTCCAATGAAGGCATTTTTGAACTGGTAACAGACTGTCTGTGGATGTTATTATTCTTCCATTAAAGTTGTAGTTTCCGCCCATTGAAGATAATAGGGATTTATCCACACACTCTAGAATGATAATATAACATGTAATATTGCTAATATTAATGTCTTTCATGTGCTTTGATAGGCTTTTCTTGAGCAGTAATTTTTAATCCTTTTAATTCTTTTTTACACCGGCTCACCTGCTTTATTTGATGGTGATGAGGTGTTTCCCTTTAAATATATCTTTCTTAAAATACAAGCATCAGCTAATCAGGTTAACTTGTTTATTTGTAATACATGTCGATAAATTATGTGATACAATTATTCATTAGAGGAGGATATCCTGAAATGCATTTGCTCTCTACATGTGATATTTATTGAGTTGAAGGTTTTGTTTATTGCACTTTTTATCTGCAAAATTTGATCATATAAAACTAAAAGAAACATTTACATGACAGAACAAAATAAGCTCTTGCTCCTGCACTTAATTTTAATTATATTTCAATCCCTGGATCAACAATGAAGGGTAAATGAAGACTTTTATAGATGAACTATGAAAAAAAATAATGAAACACCTTTTCATTTTTGGTAGAAGCTCTTGATTGCATCAACATGATAAATTCTAGATGCATATTACCTTTTACAGTTTGATTGGAACATTGATTACTTGTTGACTTTTAAAAGAATAATTGATGACAATTTAATATTTATGGAGATTCCCAAACGGAGGAAGCTTTGTAGTTGAAACAATTCAAGACTCTTCAATTTTGATTCTTTGCAAATAAGAACTTAACCTACAACATCTCTAAAAAGAAATATAACTCTGGGCATATATTGTTAGATGTTACAAGTCACAATATACAAGGTGGTATCTTTTAGGTGTGCTAAACGCCTGAGTATTACCTATAAGGTGTCTTGTTTGAAAATGTGGAATAACATTAATTCCTATCAACGTGCTTTATTTTAAATACTTGAATTGGACAAGTTCATTTATTTATAGTTGTTGTTAACTATCATGCAATGCAGGATCTACTAGAGGATTTACGAATGCCATCTGATGCTGAACTAATGAAAATAGCAATTGCAGACCTTAATAATTCTTCACTTTCAACAGAAGATCGTTCTCGAGCACTACATGAGCTTCTAGAGCTTGTAGAACCTATTGACAACGCAAATGGTACAACACCTTTATTCCACATTTTGGGATTTATTGTTAATTCAATTATGTTCTTGTAAATTGTAATTCTTTATCACTTTAGTCCTATTTCACACTATGTATGCTTAGCTATTTGGTTAGAACAATTTTATATCACTTGGAAAGCATTGTATTGGAGTTTACTAATCAAAATTACTTTAGGAAGGAAGATGCTTTACTCTAGAATTTGTACTTGCATAACATATAAATTCTATGGTGCAAATTATTCTTTAACAGTTTCTTCTAAAGTTATTGCAAATTAGTTTAGATAATTTGATAAAAGCCTTGATAAGCCTCGCATGCTTATTCCTAAAACTTTCATCAAGAAAAGTTTATTCTAAAGAACCATTTTCTAAAGAATTTTTAGTTACCATTAGCTCCATATTCTATCTGATAGTAAATCAACCTTATCCAATGCAATGGGTAATAAATCTAAGCCCATGATTTGCGCATGACAGAGGAAAAGGTTGTAGTGAATCTATACAAGATCATTCAACTTTTGCATTGAAGGTTTGGCATTTTAACACCAAACCTCTTCCACCATGCATCCAAAATGAGAAAAATGATATTCATTTAAATGAAAAAAGAAGAAATAACTCAAATTCATCATTCAGCATTAATACTAGAAATCTAAAAGTACAAATTTACAAAGTTAAGCAACTTTTGTTTGGCTACAATGTTGTCTGAGTTGTTTTGTAGATATCTTGAGCTAAGAGGTCCCATTATGCAAGTTTGGAGATCTCAATATTAAAGACAATCATTGCACTTGTTTGAGAATCCATTTCCATCTGATTGATGATCATGTAGAGCTCAATCAAAATCTCATTGGATTTGAAATCTAACCAGATCAATTGTGCTTGTCTGCCACATGGCTCCTCTTGCCTCTTTCTGACATCATCTTGTTCCTCAAAGCTTTCTAATTGAGCTTGCACCTCTCACACAAGTTCAGGTGGGGACATGCATGCACAAAGAAACATATTGGCCAGGTATACAGGCAAGGTGGAACTTTAAGTGATTAATTACTCTAATTTTGGCTTTGCAATAATTACAAACCACCTCATCTATTCCTATCAACAAGAGTGTTATGCTTCCAACTTGGGTTTTTTCTTTTTGGTTTTTACATTAGGGCAATTTGTAAGTACCACAAAAATATATGGGAAAATTCAAAATAAATGCCGAAGTTAGGAAGTATTTTAGAGAATCCAAAAAATAAGGGAAAATTGAAATTTAAAAAAAGAAGAGGAAAGAAACTGAAAAGTTGATATTTGAGATTAAAGATAAAGAGATAATTAAATGGAACAAGAAAAAGAGATAAAAATGAAAGGATAAGAAGATATCTTATTTTCCTCTCCATATTCTTATTTTCTCTCTTGTTCTGTGAATCCATTCTTTAATAAGAGAAAAAATAAATTGAAAAGGTGTATGGAGAGGAAGTGAGAATGGAGAAAGAGGAAAAAGAAGGAAAAGAAATAGTAAGTGTAACATTCCTCACTAAAATCTCAAATGTGGCTGCCGCAGATCCTTTTGAAGAAATTAAAAACCTTTCAAATTTTCTGCTTGATGCTGATTTTACTTTTTGGTAAAACCCTTTAGAGTCTAAAGAAGTACATGAGTGTGTGAGAGTGAGTTAGTGTTGTCTTTAAGTAAGGATTTTTATTTTTTTTTTGTGTTTTTTGTGAAGAGTGAATCTTGAAATTGGCAGTCACAAGTCTGTGTGGAATAAGTAAGTCTGACAGATTGATGAGTTTGGGGCAAAAATTGCGGTCTGGTGAATAAAGCTAGCAGGCCCCATTTTGATCTGCTTGGATTCGCCTACATATTGCCAATGAAGACGATCTTTTACAATATTAGAAGCCTTTGAATTTCCGGTCATATCACATATTTTGAAAGGGGCCCCAATACCTTGAGTGTGTTGTTGGATTAGAATTTGTTACGGGACATCTCTAATCATTGGCCTTATCGTCCATTTCCTTTAAGACCTCCCTTGTTTTCAAATATCTGTAATACTGAGATAACTTATAGTTTTTTCCTTTGGAAGGTTCCAAATGTCCCAAGCAATCAGAGGAAACTCATTCAATCTCCCCGTATGTTTGCATGTAGAAATTTTCTCGGCACATCTCTTGTGTATTGTATCCTATTTGAGAGGAAAAATGATTATATTTGTTAAAACAAACTATCCTCTCTGAGATAACAGGAATGTAAATCCTATTATTATCTGAAAATAGCTGTCAATACACTTCATTTTTGCACAATTATTTAGTGGTGTCATTGACCATGTATAATTTTTGGTCATATTGTAATGATATGGATAATCTTGGAATAGGAAAATCTAAAGGCATATTGTTTTGACAGACTTCAAAATGTGATTTTCATCCTCTCCTGTTGATAGGTTTTGGATATTTGTGAATATTAATTTAAAATTATTTAATTCTTGTTCATTCAAGTCACTTTCTACACTCTTGATGTAAGGCTGTACTAGTAGATTTAGTATTTTTGATTTCCTTACTGCTGTTTTCTGTCTATGTAGACTTGAATAAACTTGGAGGCCTCACTGTAGTTATTGAAGAACTCAACAGAGAAGAAAAAGAACTACGAACAGTTGCTGCATGGGTTCTTGGAAAAGCTAGTCATAATAATCCTGTTGTTCAAAAACAAGTATTATTTTAGTTTCCTTACCTTATTTTCAAAGATGTTATGAATGCCATAGTCAAGAACTCCAGTGATTGATCCTATTAGCCTTTCTGGATATTCTAATGAAGTCAGTCTGAAAAAGGGATCGTTCTTTGAGTATTGTACATCTTCAGTTTATGATTGTTGCATCTATTCTCTGTAGCTTCAGTTAATAATTTTGAATCCATTTCAGATACTTGAGCTCAAGGCCTTACCCAAATTAATTCAGTTAGTAAAGTCAAGCTTTTCTGAAGAAGCAGTTAAAGCTCTTTATGCAGTTTCAGCTATAATTAGAAACAATCCTGATGGGCAAGCAGTGTTTTACTCAGAAGGTGGAGCTCATATGCTTCAGGTAAAAAATAATAATTTGCTTTGACTCCTTATATTTAAATTCATGAAACAATCAAGGGCAAGTAGATGAGATTGGATTGTGAGTGGCTTTTTTGGTTGATAGGTTGCTTTTTCGGTTGATAGGTTATCATGAGCAATGTTAACAGTGATATGAGGCTGCGTAAGAAGTCTGTTTTCTTGGTGGCTGACTTAGCAGAAGAACATTTACAATCTGATTTGGCTCCAGTTGCCTTTCAAGATGATAAAGAATTCCTAAAAGCAGTGGTGGATCTCACAGCAGTGCCTGATTTAGATGCAAAAGAGAAGGTTTGTTCACCCATCTTACACTATTTAAGATTTTCTGAGTAAAAATCTTTTGTGTAGTTTGTTTAAGGTTAGATACTCTTTTGTTAGTTGATGGGATAACATTCTCGTGTGGGAAATTTTCCATACCCATTAATGTTGCTTGTTAGCTATTTATTGTTGTGCTGTTGGTTTGAGATGCTTGAAATTTGAATGATTTGATTGAACTTGAAGCTTCAAATAGCACAGCTGCTCTCCTATGTGAATGCCAAGACCAGGTATTTTTCTTGTTTGGGATCTTTTGGAATTTTGGTAGATCTTCGTGGACTTATTAACTGTTGTTATAAAGCACCTTGCATCAAGGTTCCTGAAGCTTGATGTAGTTTTAGAGGACATCTCATTGTGTTATGGATGATGATAGATTGAAGCAGGGGTCTATGATGATTTCTGATTTATGCTTCATACAAGTGTATAAAGCATATTTGAAAAGCAAATTGGGTGTTTCGAATGAGACAACAATTTGAACACATCCTAACTATCGTGAGAGTACTGTATATGCCATAGTTGAAAAACTTGGACTCGGCAAAAGCTTGCTAGCCCCAAAAAATACGACTCGAGAAAATCTTGGGAAAAACTCGGCAATTAAAAAAATTGCTTAAATTTCTTGAGAAACACATTTCTTTTGCGAATTCAATGACAAGATGGATCCAATGAGTACAAAAATGTTTTCTATTATATTTGATTGATTTTAGTGCAAACTGATTACAAAATCGCATTCTCATGCGGAATCCTGATGGCTGAAAGCCTGATAGTCTGATACAAATTATAATACATCGCTGAAAATGAAAATAGTAAACTAAAAGTAAATACTAAATACAACATTTTATACCTTCCTCTTCCCTAATCTACTAAAAACTAGGGGAGAGGTAGATGCTCTAGTCCTTCGAGTAGGCTGTGGCTCCTTGGTTGGCATGGAAGGCAGTGGCTGAGGCTTGACCTCCATCCTAGAAGTAGCTGGCAATGACTTCTCATCCTCATGAACGTCCTCCGACTCTACATCTCCTGCTGCACCCACATTCTGCATTGCCTGTCTCTCGAAATCAAGAATCTCGTCCTCAGTAAACAATGGAGGCTGCTTATCCCACCCTGTCCAATCACGGTAAGGATCTATCTCATCCAGATCAATAGGATCCTGTGATTTGTCCTCTACCCTTCTTGTGCGCAGCTGAAGGTTGTGTTGCACAAAGACAAGGTCATTGAGGCACTTTTGAGCTAATTTGTTCCTCTTCTTTGTGTGAATGGCCTCAAACAAGCTCCAATTGCACTCACAACAAGAATGAAGCAAAATGATTTAAACAAAAAATATGAAAAACCAAAAACCTACTTGTGCTTCAAATTTGCCTTTGAAATTCGCCAAAAGATCCTTTTCGATCTTCTCTCCTCAATAGCAAAACGCTGGAAATGGTGTGTTTGCTGTTGGGAAGGGTTTTTGTACAGAGCAAAGTAAGTTTGGAGTGTTTTTTTTGTTAAAATCATTTTTTTTGCCATGGCGGCCTGTTATATTCATACACACACACCCACACACACCCACACAAAATAACCCTAATTTGTACAAAATATACACAAATCAAATTTATAACACTTCTAGAGGGTTTACTGTATACAGAACATTCTTACAGCTTGCAGTAAAAGTTATGTATTAGGTCATCTTGTTCTAATGACAAAAGGCTGGCAAGAGCTATCTGCATGCATCCACTGTTTACATCACAGAAAATTAAGATACCATTCATCTATTTACTGCATATATCGACATGTCAAAATGATTCAGACAAGAGTTCTTTGCTAGTTTGATCAAGACTCCATTGAAGATATGGTATAGAATTGGAGAAGTTGACTAAGATTAAAAACCTAAATCAGATATGGATCATGGTTCCCTGCTTTGTTTGCTAGCAAATTTAGGCAGATAGGAATGCTAGGATTTCAAAGAGACACTTGTTCGGTTGAATACTGTCTGATTCTTAATTTCTCCAATATAACATCACACAGATCTCATATTGCAGATCCACAATATGAATGGGACATCTACCTTCCACCAGATTACTCTTATATAAATGTGGTGGCTGAACTTTACTCGATGCCAAGTAGAATGTTACCCTAAGTCCTCATTGGCAGCCATTTCAGCCAGCTTATTTTATATTTTATTATTGGCAGCACATTTATTTTATTTTACCTTTGTCATTTTCTTTTTTTTTTTTAATAGTTGGGCACAGGTGTAACCAGGGTATAGCCCTGAACTGGAACATACCCAGGTTGGATCCGGTCTGAATCTGGTACAGGTATGATCTGGGTACAGGGTGTAGCCAGTAACACAGCGGGAAGATTTTATATTTCTATCTTGTCTAGTTTTTACATGTTAACTAAACGACTTGGCAGGGCATCCAAAGTAAGGCTTATTGGAAGTTTAGAAAATTGGCACTAGTCAATTGTGCGAAGAGATTTTCTATTTATAACTTCATTTCAAAGAAATTGGGTCAATTGAAAGGTTAAAAACTTTAGTTCTATTCAAGTGTTTTATAGGGATTTGCTTCTTGCAATTTCATTTGAAAGGAATTAGGCTTATTGTGATTGTTAGTTTCATATATGCTGGAGTTTTTAAAGTTTTTATATGACATTCATTTAAGGAACAGAAAATCAAGAAAAATTGTTAAAAGAATGGAAAATTAAGTAATCAATTTGCCTTTGATAGAGAATTAATATATGCTATTCCTCTTCATGCTTGGTCTTCATGAAATCATTTTCAATCTTTGGAAATCTGTTGCAAAAGACTGCATGTCACATTCTATCATTGCTAATGCATATGGAAACTGTTATCTTGTTTCAGTTTAGAGATCTTTTCTTGAGGGCATAATCAGTTCTTTTTACTTGGCATTTTCAGGCTTTGGTGGCATTGAGGAGTCTTATTCAGCTTAGTGATAGAACTGCTCAAGTTCTGAGAGATTTTTGCCAGTTGGAATCAGCATTGGAGAGTCTTAAAGTTCAACTTGGAGAGTTGATGCAAGAAGAAAATTTCAAAGAATTTGCGATAGACATAGAGGCACAACGCCAAGAAGTAGGCTCCATCTTTCAAAAGAAATTGCAAAATAGATTATAGAATCCTTGACTCAAGGGGTATCATCCTTTGTTCTGTATATCTTGAGGGAACTAATGAAATATTATTAAGTTCCTGAGTTGGCATGTTTTTCCATCATTCTCTATGTTGTAATCTCTAAGGAATCAACAATAGATTAAATAGTTCGCAGTTACCATGCTTTCTCTTTTGTTGTAAATCTGGTGGATTGAAAGATGGTTTGCAGATTTTAGCATGTACAAAATTCTAACCTTAAAATGTAACCAAAATTATTTGTATGTTAGTTTCCACAAAAGGCATGGGAATAATGTCACATGGATAACATTTGGGATGAATCCTTATTTTATAATGAGTAATTGATGATCTTTGCATATATGTGCTACGATCTTTGCTTTAAAATTCCTCATCCTAACAAGTTGAAAAATACATGATCTTGTATGGCCTGAGTAGCCCTGATGACGAAGGCTTGGTTGTTCCATATGGGAGGCCCAGGCTAAAATTTGGAGTGAAGCAGGGCATATATGCCTGAGAAAACAATAGAATCTTAAATAAGGTCATTTCCCCCCATAAAACGTTACAAATCTTGACTCCTTGCCAACCACAACAATGTGTTTTAAGCATTACTAAGGTGTTGGCAAGTGTTAGAAAGGGACCTTTGCCATCTTAATTGAATTCCACTTTATTAAGCCACCATCAAAAAGGGGTACTTGGTATAGTGATACTAAAGCGAGGTTCCTTTGTGTTGAAAAATTGTTGTCATTGATGTCAAAGGAAGATAGGAAGATTAATTACTCTTAAAAGAGGGTTAATTGCTGTCAAGGAATAGTAAACATAACCTTAATGGGCCGACCAATATTGTCTCATTTTGGTGCCCAAGCTATGGAAGAATTAAATATTATAATGTGGCCGACCCATGTTGAAGTTGAAAATAAAATAAGTTCATTTATTTTAAGGGCCAACCCATAGTGCACAGCGCCTCATTTAGTGGTTTAAAAAAATGCAAATAAATATGGTTTATGAGGCTGACCCCTTGGGAAAGTTGCCTCCCTTATGAAGAGGCATATTGTGTGGTATAAAAGGGAGATTGAATGGAGGTTAAAATGTAAGAAAAATAGAATCAGATAAGAGGGGATTGGTGTCTCCTAGGTTGGTGCCTACGAAGAGTGTACAAGATCTATATAAAGCAATATTTTGCTGTGGTTTTCTTCCACAAGGGTTTACATGTAAATTGTGTGTTCATTATGTGTTCTAATTGTTAGATCTTGCAAGTGCGCTATTGCTGTGGTTGATTAAAGTTCTAATTGATAAAAAATGTTATATTGATTCACGTCCACCACTCCCTCCCGCCTCCCTCCCCTCGCCTCCCTCAGTATAATTGAGTGCTCATCACTTCAAACATAACACAAAGTCATTGGTATTAATGTTGAAGTATTTTGCTGCTGGTGTTGTGTGGCATGGCATGGAGCTGTGGTACAACTAGTGTGGCCAAGAGAGCATACATTGGCGTCTCTTAACATTTTCTTTAGAAGTAATGGTTCTGATCATAGTTTGCGGACTCGGCGGACTCGCCGCGGACTCGAGAGTCCATAGGCCAGCCGAGTCGACTCGCCACAGACTCGGGAGTCGAGTCTAGGAGAGTCCTGGGTCGGGACTCGGGAGTCCTGAGGTCAGACTCGGGAGTCCCAACTCAGGACTCTCATGTGTGGCTGGGAGTCAAAAGGAGTTAAAAAGAGTCTTGAGGTTGGACTCGGGAGTCCCAACCCAGAACTCTCCTGTGTGGCTGGGAGTCAAAAGGGGTTAAAAACCCATCTTTTTTTAATTTTTTCTTTCATTTTAATACTCAAATTTGTGAAATAGAGGTCTGCAAATTGAATTGGGGTTGAAAGAAGCCAAGATTATATGTAAACATTTATAATCTTATGATGTTATACATTGAAACTATGAGTATTTGATGACTATGAATGATTAAATTTCAATTATTGAGTGTTTGATGATCATATGACGTGTAATCTTTGAATTGTGAGTGTTTGATAATCAAATTAGGCTCTTATGTTCTCTAAATGCATTAATTTGTTCTTGTTTTTTTGTAAAACTACGGTTTTTTTTTTTTGCCGAGTCCTAGCCGAGTCTTTTCTCGAGTCCGTGCCGAGTCCTGAGTCCGAGTCATATTTTTGGGCTGCCGAGTCCGCAGCGAGTCCGAGTTTTCCAACTATGGTTTTGATCACCTCTTTAGTTAGGGGTGGAAATTTTCCTACCTTGACTACTTGAAACAACTGATGTGTAACATGGAAGGTGTGCATTGTGGCAGTCTCTTTGATATGGTCCTTAGATGTTGTATGTGGATGTATAGGATAGAACTTTGAGGGGTGTTGAATTGCTTTTGACTCAAGCAAGGGTGGAAAATATGCCTCAAGTAGATCCATATTGAATACTTGATGAAAACCCAAGTATTTGGGAGATCAAGGACAAATGGGACTCCAACTGCATGCAATATGGTGTAAGGACCATAATGTAAAGGCTTGATCTTTTAGTGTATACACTTTGTTGGATTTGTTTTTGTGCTTCATTTCCTAGGCAAATAATTCTTCAGTTTAGTAGAGAAAGCTTGTTTTCGGGTCCCAGGATGGAAGGCTAGCCCAAAATGTTTGGCATTAAAATCTCAAGATTTAGAGCTCATTTTTAAAATCCGTTTTGCAAAAGGTTTTAATAATTCAAAGTAAGCCTCCATCTCTATTTTCAAGTTGATTGGCGAGTTCTGGGCCTGATTTTAATATTCTGGCATTTATAAATGGCTTTGAAGAGCATTGTCAAAATGGAGTTTTTCATAGTTATAGCAATGGAATGGGTGATAATTCATTATCAATTTCCAGTTTCAGTTTCGTGGTTGTTCGATAAGCTTTATGGTTGTGGTGAAATTTATTTTAAGTTCCTATGGATTCCTTCTTGTTCCAAAGGAGCTCTCAAAAATTGATTTGTTGTTCAAATTTTGTTGATTGTACAATGATCTCTAGAAAATATAAGTGCTCACAAATTTTCACAGCTTTCAGACGTCATCCGAGTTTGTAGTGCAAATCTTGTCAATTAGCCTGTTAATTGCTAGTCTTAATATTTTATTTTTATGGAAGCAATTAATTCAATCTTGTATTGTATCATTTTGACATATGGGGTTAAATTTTTCATTGCCGCATTCTTTTAATCCATACAACATTTATACAAAGGAATTTAAAATTTGATTTTTAAAAAGGACATAAAAATTCCTCCCATTGCACCAGTGCAGCTTGAGAAGGGATATTTCCTAAGTGAAGTTGCGGGATGCCTTTTCGTGCGATGGATTTAAAATGGGTATGTTGAACATGTTCTCAACAAAAAGGGACGTCCAACATTGATTTTTTATTTATTTTTCCACGTGCTAAATGAAATTCATGAGTTTATTTTAATTCCAATCACACTGCAGCTTTGGGAATGTCTTCATGTTCCAAAACAATGATGTAAAAAAGAAGCTGCAATGCAATCAAGGAAAGACGTGGAGGGGGGTATTTGATGTGTTTTCAGTACTGTTACTTGCAAGAAATTGTTGTATTCACGTCCAAAGCATCCTGCAGCAGTTCTAAATGCCTTGCCACCTTTATAAACGCCTTAGCATGTTTGACAACAAACCAGGCATGTTTTAGAACGCCTTGGAAAGTGTTTTAAGTACTTGGCATTGATTTCTCATGCCCTCTGCATGATTAAAAATGCCTAGGGAAGGTTTCCCACACCCTAGCTACAAGGAAAGTGTCCCAAACCAGTCTTAAGTGCCTCAGATGAGTTTCAAACATGCCTAACAATGCTTGAAATACCATGCACAAAGGAAAATGACTAGCAAATGTGAAAAAATGCTTGGCACAAAGTGTTGAAATACCCAATAAACAAGAACTCCTTGTTGAGGTTGGATGCCGAGACTAAAAATCGAATAGTAATGAAATCATTGATATAGAGGGAGGATGCTAAGAATGTTAATTTTTTTCTAGATTGGATCTCATTAATTATTGACTTAATCTATGTCAATACCTTCATTACTAGAGACTTCACATGACACTAAAATTAGTCATTGTTTAGATGGAGGATATGGAGCGAAATGATTATTTTTCAATTGTTTGAGAGGAGTTTGCAACCTTCAGATGCTTGCATTTGTAATCTTTCAGGGTAAAAGAGGGATAAGTTAATTATCTCCTTCAATAAAATTTAAATGCAAGCAAAGTGTGCAAGTAAAATGGTTGTAGGTAAACTGCTTGATAAAATGCCAAAGTGGATGTAGGGAAGAATATAGGGAGTTTTGGGGGCCAAATTGCATGATCTAAAATGAATTTTCATTTGTTAGTGAAAGGGGTTAGTCTTGGAGAGTTTATTTTTCTCATGTGGGATGAAAATTAGACTAGTAAACATATTTTTTTACACGAGTAAAATTTTGGACAAGAAATGCAATTGAAAATGTGAAAACCACTTTTAGTTTGCAAAGGGGGCAAAGGAGGAGATGAGGTGTTAAAAGATACATTTGATATTTGTAATGCTAAATTGATGTAAATCTTTGCTTAAATATGGACATTGTTTGATTTAAGGATTGATCTCATTTATGGCATTGTAATGTTTCTTTAATAAATCAATATGACTCATTCTTGTTTTTCTTTGCAACATGTCTCAATTTTTTCTTATATGCTTTAGGAAATCTAAGAGTTTTCTAGGTGCACATGTGATGCATTTATGTTAACATGTAGTTAGTTTGTATCCAAGGTTTATAGCAAAAATTCTTATTGAGTTGCTTGTAATTGGTAAGTCTTTCTAACTTGGCATGTGGGGTTTATGAATTGGGAATGGATTATTAAGAATGGGATGTATTGTCTAAAACTTGAAGGCATTTGAGAGTCTAGGTTCTATATGGCAAAGAAGTTGAGAATTAATTTGTAATTCTTGTTATTTTTCTTGAGTTGACTCTATTCTTGTAGGATAAGGCATCGGTCTCCAATGGTTGTAGCTAACTCAACATCTCAAATCTTTAAAAAGTGAACATCTACAACAAGGTATAATTTATTAGGGTTTGTTTGTCTTCACAAAGTTTAACAGATGCAAAGGATATGCCTAGATTCTTACTCATTTGTCACCCCTTTGCATGTTTGAGATGAAGACATGTTAGTTTATGTAAACTATTCTTTCACAATGCTAGTAAAGGCATAAAGGATCATGCATGAACCTGTTAAATATGAAATCCTTTGCTCATATATTTGTGAATAAGTCAACTATCCACATATTTAGGGTATGTAGCTACAAATTGATATGAAGTCAAAACAATAGGAGTTAGTGACAAATAAATTGGGCTTGTGCATTGTGTCATCTAGACCTGGTTTTATCTCTGTAGCATTGCCTACTAGAGATATTTGTAATTATTTTAGACCCTCATTAGGATTACCCTCCCGGGTTTTTTGGAGTTCAAAGTGGAGAAGATAGAGTCCAATCTTGTCTCACTGGCTTTATCTTGTCCTTGGTTTAGTCATAGGGTTATCATCTTACTTGGGTGGACTTGATCCTCAAGTTTAGGTGTTATGTCATCTCTTAGAATTGAGGATAGTAGGGAAAAGAACCAACACACTTGAAGGGCTCATTCTAAAGATGAAACTCTATCTTATTGCCAACCTTGAATTCATGAGGTACACAATGTGCATCATTATTATTATTTTTTAATTTTGTTGTTGGTGAGAGTATGTGTTGAACTTCTTGTAGAATATGATGGATGTGTTTTAGAAAAAGTCTCCACCTTGTGCACTTCTTTTTTCTATTGGTACAACAAAGTGCATGATAGAAAATGCCAAGGGCTGAACTAGATACAACCCAATATTTGTAAAGTGGACTATGCACTATAGAACTATGCAAAGCTTCATTGTAGGCATGTTCCATAAAGGGTGAATTATTAGTTTGCGTGAGAAAGTGTACGCTTTTACACATGCAATAAGTGGATAAAAGGTTACTAGATTGAAAGCACAAGAAATAAAATTATATGGGAAAATGTAGCTATATATAAGCTAGCATCTTGATGATATTGACAAAAACCTAATAACAAAATACTAACCAATAATTGATGTATACATAACAAGTTGTCTATTACCAAGCAAACTTGAACATTAAATAGGCATAGTTAATGATTGCGCCTAACTGCATATTATTATAAAGAAATGAAAGGATTCCTTTACTAAAATTAGGTTTTATGAATATGAAAATCAATTAACCTTATTTAGAGTTTTGATAGATCATGCAACTAAATTTGGGAAATTTGGAAATAAATAGAAACAAAAATTCTTAGTTGATTTTGACAGTTGATTGATAACTGTTCATTGTTTTAATCATTTCTTAATTGTTACCCAAAATCGTAAATTTTTATGTGTTGGAAGTGAAATGATGAAATATAAATTGACTTGTCCTTAGAATTTGATGATTCAATTTCATGTACCTATTTGATCTATAATGGAAAATTTAAATTGGTAAAATGCATACTTTTGAAACCTAGTCTGATGTCTAATATTTAAGAAGCCTGAGATGAAATTTTTGCTTTGTGTGTTTTTGGTGAAATGACATATTTTGGTGAATTGAAGAGTTAAGAAAGGTTCAAATGGATGTTAGTAGTAGAAATATGTAATGTATCTTCTACAACAACCAATTTTTCACTTCATTAGCATCAGATAACACGGTTACAACTTCTACAACAACTTACAACCTTTTGTGGAAACTTACAAGTTACTCTTGTAGCCATTATTGTCATCTTCACTAGCGCCATGTACTTACTTTAGCAACAACTTGCAAGTCACTTTTGTAGCAACATCTTTAATAGTAAGATTGTAAGAACAATAGCATCATGAAATCACTTTGATTGCACTAGAACTTTTGAAGCATGATGTGAAGAAAGTTGGCAAAGGTAATTTTTAACAATTCAAATCTCTTTGGAAACTTGGTAGCAACTATCCATATCTAATTCTCCCATAAAGCTCCAATTATCATGTGGACCATATGGATTCTTGGTTGGTATTTTTCTCTCATAGATCTCATCAAACACTTGTCATTTGTCAAAGTTTCACTATGATTTTAGCTAAGATCGAGCAAGGCAGTTAGTTGTAGGAGTTTATGGTGAATTCCTCAACACCCCATGATCATTTGCAAGACAACAATAGCTTCCACAAGAAAGAAATGATAGAAATATCATGCTATGATTATGGATGCAAGATTTCCAAATTGAATATGACAATGCACATATGATGCCTTGCTTATAAAGGCAAGTTGTGAGATAGGATTAGATAAGATCTTGACATGTGTCTTAATCCTGTACAATGAGTCAACTACCTCAAAAATGACTTAGGACACACACATTAAATTCCAAAAGATAAGATAAGATCTAGTGACAACTAACACTATCCAGAAAGTTTCCCTCCTATGACCTAAGTGGACTTAACATGTAAATAGGACCTAGATAGGTAAAAAATCCTATTTACACCAACACCCCCTCTTAAGTACAACTTAGGGAGTACTATTATGCAAATGACACAAAGATGGGTCTCAACTACAAGGCCATGTTAGGTAGCCATGTACATATGCAATGCAATCTTCTTTTTTGTGATTCGGGGGTATCCCTGTAACCCAACCCAACGCCCAACCCACCTTGCCTTGGACTTACATTTTTTTTCCAAGTTAGGATTCAGGTGTGATAGGTCAAAATTGAGTGCTAGAAAACGAGCAGCAAACAAAGTAATGCAAATAACACTAAAAACTACCTACACCTCAAGATTAGCCTAGTTGGATTCAAGACAAAACAAAGATGACAAATGAAACCTTTTACCTTGTGTTGAATCGATCTTTTGGTTGGCCTTTTGATCTTTGGTGTGTATGCTCCTTGGATAGCAAGATATGCAAGCTAGATGATGATGTGAGGATGGATGCAAGTGGGTGCAAGCATGAAAATGGCTAAGTATGGATTCTAGGAAAATTTTGCAAGAGTTTGGCTACAATGCATGATCTCCCCAAAATGAGAGAAAAGGGGGTATTTATAGAGATTTTGGAAATCTCTAGGGAAATGGAAGGTCAAGATTAAGCCACCAAGATCAAGATGTAGGGCCCAGGTGAGTTGAGAACTCACAAGCCCTCACATCTTGACATGTGGCAAGTGATATGGCTTAAAAGGCATGATGTGTACATGAGGTGGAAAGATAGGACATGACATGGAGAGGGTACGTAGTACCTTGGGATTGGGACAAGATCTCCTCATAAAGGAGGTACTTGTCCCCATGTGGGTGAGAGGACAAGTGGGGAATTAAAAATTCTTCAAATATTTTCATGGGGATGAGAGAAGGAATTTAAAATTCCTTTAAATGCATTGGGGGATTAAATGTGAATTAAAAATTCACATGGGGAATGGAGATGCTTTGTTCAAAAAGAGAAAGCTTTTAATGAAGTTGACTAAAGACACATTCCATAAATGATATGGGGATTAGAGATTAGCTAATTGGATGATTAAGGTTGTGCAAGTACTTGATTAGACTAATTAAGGACTCATTAGAGGCAAGTGGGAAATTATGGAGGATGGGACCTTAATGATGATTAGGGGTGTGCACCTCTTAATCATAAATTAATTATGACTAAGAAAGAGGGTTAGATTGCACATGACTTGATTTGACAAGTCAAAGATCGCATGGGGAAGAGAAAAATGAATTTAATATTCTTTGGAAGGATTAGAGGAGGGTTAGGTGGCTAAAAGAGATTAGAGGCCAACTTGCAAAAGTTTGAGGATGTGACACATCCTAATCAAGGATTAGGCATGTGCACATCCCTAATAATGGGATTAGAAGATGGATTAGGATTAGATAAAAATGATGGAGGATGTGACATAAAAGGAATTAAATAAATGGCATATTCATTTAATTCATTTGATGAAAGGGGGAAGGTATTTAATTATTTAATTAGATACCTTAGGGATTAGAAGAACTTTAGAGGGATTAATTAAATAATAGTGATATTACTTAATTAATGCGGATAAGGAGATGTTTAGACGAAAAGGGATAAATTTGGATAAATGAAGTGTCCAAATTTAGGTGTCTACATTTTGCCCCTCTTTGAGATGATGTTACGAAGTAGCATCATTTCAAAAAATATTAAAACATAGAACCTAGAAGAAGATGGTTAGATTGGAAAAAATGCCCCAGTCATTCAAAGGGGTGACTAGGAAGGAAGATAATGGGGGTGAAGATGAAAGTTAGGGATTGAGGATGCCCCCTCGAGAGGACATCGGGGTTCAAGAGAACACGGGTGTGCTCTCGAAATGGATGAGATGATGCAAGGGGAGATGAGGAAGATTATGCAAAGTGATGGGCAAGAAAGGATGAAAAGGTAGACAGGAGATTGGGAGGGAAGCGTGATGAAGGATGAATGGATAGGGGGGATTTTGATAGATGATAGGATGGGGGATACATGCAAGAGGATGGAATGGAAAGTGAAATGCAATCCTAATGCAATTTTCCATCTTCAGAGCACTAATTTTTGCTATAGTAGAAGACACGATACACCAAGGTACAAAGGACCAAGGCAGATTAGTGTCTAATGCATGAAACAAACATATCAAACAAGAAGGCTATCCCAACACCCCAAAGTCATGATGACCTTGGTCGGGCCAGGTATTGGGATAACCACAAGCACACAAGGATGCCCCAGCGTAACACAAGACCCTAGGGATCTTGGTGGGTACTACGTGGGACAACCAAGAAGACAAAGAAAAGATCAAGATACACCCCTATGTTGACTAGTCAAAGCACACCATGATATGATGGATCAAGGCGACCATGACAAGTGATGATAGGGAGCTCAAATGATAAACAAAATCTAAAAGCATCAAAAGATCACAATAAATTTCAAACATCCTTTGCCATAGAATCAAGGGGATGGATGGGATTGATGAGGTCTATTAGGAAGGATGCATCCTGTTGAGACCGATGATGGATACTAAACTAAAAGATCGATATGATGCAGGATATTCAAAACTAATTGGATTTGATGATACAAGTGAATCTCATTTGTTAAGATCCAGCTAGATAAAGGCATAGCTTGATGACACGACACAAGAGACATGAAACAAGATAAGAGACTTCAATGGATGATAAAGATGGGACAGACAATAGGAACAAGAGTCGAAGACTGATGATAGATGATAAAGGATCATATGGACAAAGCAGAAAGATTGATGATAGGTGATAAAGGAACAGATGGATAGAACCCTGAGGGCGGATCAAATGATCGACCTTGCCTATGTGAAAGCGCAGGGGCAACGTAGTTCGATAAAAGATCAATGATAGAAAATGGATGAAGGACGATGAGATAACCTTAGATAAAGGGATAAAATGATTGGACCGACACGATGGGACAAGATAGACCTGTTGGAAAGAATTGGAGGATGGTGGTGATCAAAAAGCTCAGGAATGGGATAGTTATTCAAATCATCAAAATATGAATTGGGAGGATGATATGATGGAGAGATACTAATGACAAGGGATTATAAGATGGGATGAGGAGGAGATTGAAAAGATTTGCAAAAGAAGCAGACGTGATGACAATAAGATAGATGACATTGGATTGCGTGGGGAGTAGCCTATAGCTAGATACCAATGACAAGGAATTATGAGATGGGATGAGGCTAGAGGATGGGGGGAGGAAAATGATTGTTTGGATGGATTGGATGGAGGGATAAGGATGGGGAGATGGATATAACGATAAGGAGATGAAGATAGGAAACTGAAGGGATTGCTCTAATGGAATGAATGATGTCTCCAAGGACTATATCACAAAGGAAGATAAATGCCCCCACTCGAGATATGTCATGTATAATGAGGCATGAGAGGTGAAAGATGGAAAAATGAAGGAGATAACTGGAGGATAGGATGGGTGATTAAGGGATATGATAGAGCATGTGTGAAGGGAATGCATACCAAGAGGTGTCCAAAGCATGCATAGATAGGTGCCCCTATTTTTTTATTTTTTTTATCAAGATCACAAGAAGGATGGAGGGACGGGATGAGATATGCTAAGCAGGATGTGTAAGATAGGCAGGATGGAGGGGATGAATGAAGAGGACGTATAGCAAGAAAATGGGTGCATAGCTGGAAGCATATCAGATGGAGGGAATGCATATCAGGAAACTACCCCCAAGTGTAGATGGGGATTTACGCATGACGCCTATTTGCCAGGTTTTCATCATGGTACTTATCCAAGGCGCTTGTTTTCCAAGTTTTCACCATTAAACGGATTGTTTCTCTTTACTATTTTATTTTTTGATTTTTTTTACTTTTTGGATTTTTGAACTTTTTTTTTGGATTTTGGACTTTTTTGGATTTTTGGATAGCATGGGGATGAAAATGGATAAGGATAGGGAGACAAATAAGTGGATTTAGAAGAAATGTGATAAGGATATGGATGAAAGACTCAAGCATCAAGTTCTATATGAGGTATTAAGAGCCCATGTTCAAACCGACTGTTGGATGTTGGTACAACCTTATTAGGATAAATGGATTATGCAAAAGGATGAATTAGAGGCATTTGATGGGGGAGATATGTGGGGTAATGGATGGTATGCTGAAAAGGAGATGGATAGAATGATGGGGTGGATTGTGATGGGGAGATGTGTTTAGGACCAACATTGGCACATGTGGGGGTGGATGTGAAAAGATAAGAGGGTTAATGGATGGAGAATGTGGGGATAATGGAGGAGATGGGATAATGAAGTTTGGGACATAAGGACCCAAAACAAATTTAGGATATGAAGGGGGTGTATGGTTAGCTTTTGGATTAGAAACTTTGGATGTTGTTACGGATTTTTCTTTTGAAGGTATTGCACCTTTTTTCTTTGGGATCCACATGGTTTTGATTTTTTCTTTGGTGGGCCTTTGTAGCCGATGGATTTGATTTGGATTGTGGATTTGATTTTTCTTCTCTTCACCATGTCTTTTAGAGGGGACATGGGGAGCATTAGATTCATGTGGATGTTTGGATTTACGTATTTTTATGTTAGCATCCAAAGTTCTTTTAGTAGCCATGGGATGGGTGTGAGGAGATGGACGATGTGGAGAAATGGAGGTAGGATGATGATGATTATGTGTAGGTATGTGCCTTTGTTGATCTTGATTAGGGGACATGCAAGAGGGATGTTTATAATGGATGAAAGGATGAGATGGAGGACGAGATTTTGGGATATATGGACCCAAAGTAGACAGTGTGGGTGGAGGGACATAAGAACCCAAGATGGATGGAGTAGATGAAGGATGGGAGATGGTGGATGGAGGGATGTAAGGACCGAAAATGGATGGAGCAGATGAAGGAGGAATATGGACAGTTGTTTTGAGGTGATACGATAGAGGAGGAGGGATGGAAACATATGATCTGGCGGAGCGATGGGAAGAGCCAGTATTTCTTTTGGAAAAGGCTCGTTTAGGAAGTCTAGAGGTTGTACCAACATCTTTAGATTGTGAGTCTTGGGAAATAGGTCCAAGACCTTGCATGTAGACTTGTTCTTTGACTTGGATGGGCTCTAAAATACCTTGCTCATGAAGGCCAAGACCTTTTCCTTGATAGTTCATGTTCTTGAGCATGCGATCCATGATAGGATTTGTGTTATTCTGAAAACATGATGCGAGTCCGTTATTAGGTGGAAGATGATGGGTGGTAAATACACTGCATTTTTCTTCTGCAAGGAGGCCACCATGGAAGAATGTGAGAGTACCAAGGGGATATGCAAGCGATGTGGGGATAGTAGTTTTAGGTGATGATGGGGTAGCAGCATTTGGATGGGTAGTATTAGGAGAGGGATTAGGGGATATGATAGGATTTGGATTTTTGGTAGCGGGCTCATGCGATGGAGATGGAGATGGAGCGATGGGGTCTTGAATGACAAAGGGATCATGGAATGGAATGGATGGGGGATTGTGATCTTGAGGTGGACTAGATGGGATGGTAGGATCTTGATCTGGAGAAGGGGATATTTCGGCATGCTTTGGATCAGGCTCTTGGAGTGACTCATCATGTGTGGGAGGCATGATAATGGAGTCTTGGTGGGACTCTTTAAGTTGGGGAGATGGAAGGATGGAGGATTCAATGCAGTCATCGGAATGGATTTTAGTGACATTAGGAGTGGGAGAAGTGGATTGGATTTGGGTGTCGTCGATGGGTTCGACGACTCTTGGAGTAGGAAGTGGGTGTTCAATCGATTCAGTAGATGTGATGGTAGGAGATGGGGGCTCATTAGATTCAGAGGATGCGATGGTTTCGATGGTTTGAGTGGTGCGAGGGGTGGTATCATCAATGATAGGTGTTGGGTGGAGAAGGGCCTCGTCACTAATGATCATGGATGATGGGTTGGGATGGCACGATTCCACAAATTCAAGGTGTGGAGTGGGAGATGTCTTCTTTGTTATAAGTCCTTGGAGAACTTCTAAAATGAGAGACTTGCATACTCTAGGCTAAGATGGTGTGGTAGGAGTGGATGAGGGATTATGGATTAGTGGGGGATTAGGACTAGGGATTGGTGGACAAGGATTAGATGGAGGAATGGGATTGGATGCAAGACTGGGAATAGCTGGAGGATGAAGATTAGATGAAGGGTTAAGATAGGGGTATTGGTATGGAGAATTAGGACACGAGGATGTGGGTGGTGGATTAGGATGGGAAGATTGAGGTGGCGGATTGAGATAGGTTGGTGTGGATGTTGGATTAGGATAGGAAGGTGTGAATGTAGGATTAGGGTGAGCAAATTGGTATGGAAGATTAGGGTAGTGGGTATATGCGGTTGAAGCATTGAGATAGGAGGATGTGGATGGGGGATTAGGATAGGGGGATTGTGATGGTAGACTAGGGTAAGAGGATGCGGGTGTTGGATAAGAGGATGATGTAGATGAAGGATATGACGGGTATGATGGATATCCCTTGTCAAAGGTAGCATAAGGAGCACGATTAAGCATGGATGAAGACATAACAGGATAACTCAAAGGGGTGATTGGATTTTGGAAAGCGAGTGGAGAAAAATTACTAGCAATGATAGTGTCAAGGGGGTCTATGTCACATACTTCTTGATTGACAAGACTTTCATTATCGTCGTCAACGTGATTAGGGTTTCCCTTGACCACTATTGATGGAGGATAAGAATTCATGATGGGGAAAGGATAAAAAGGATGGATAAAGATTTTGGATGGAAATGGACTAAAGCTCAAATCGGGATTTAGGGTAAGCTCAGATCGAGATTGGATTAAAGCTCATATTAGGATGATTGGATGATGCGATGGGATTGATTCTGACAATTGGATTTGATTATCAAAGGATGATTACGACACAAAATCTACTTCGAGATGGAAGTAGATTGATTGGGTCGAAGCTGATTAGATAGGGACGTGATTGGATTGGATTGGATAAGATTGATCGGTGATTGATAAGATCAAATGATTGATTGGATAGGATGACAGAAGGGACTGCAAACCCCATTCAGAGATTACCCTAGGTGACTTAAGATACTGATTGATCGAATTAAAGGATAAATTGATGATTACGACACCGAATCCACTCTGAGATTGAAAATGGATTGATTGGGCTGACGATGATGATTAACTTAGGATGGATGACAATCCTAAGAGGATGGTAATGATGACGATCAGATCAGACACTTAGGTGAATTTGGCTAATAACCTGAGACAAAGTTTAGGGGATTTTGATGGGGAAAACAGTGATTTGATTGGAGAAATGGATGATAAAAATTGATGAATGAATACTCAAAACGAGTAAATGATTGATCAGAATGGATGAACGACTACTCAGAACAAGTAAACGACTACTCACAACAGATGAATGATTCTTGAAACGAGAAGATGAAGGCTCAGAATGGATGATAGATTACTCAGAATGAGTAAACGATTGATTAGGACTGTTGAACGAGAGTTCAAAATGATAGGAAGGAGGTTTGAAACATTTATTCAAAATGAGTAACTAGATGATAGGAACGATAGAATGAGAGTTCGAAATGATAAACAAAGGTGCAAAATGGATGAACGTTTATTCGAAACGACTAAACGAATGATCAAAATGATAGAACGAGAGTTTAGAATGATGAAAGGATGCATTAAATGGACGAACGTTTACTCGGAATGAGTAAACAAATGATCGGAATGATAGAACGAGAGTTTGAAATGATGGAAGGATGTGTTAAATGGATGAACGTTTACTCAGAACGAGTAAACAGATGATCGAAATGATAGAATGAGAGTTCAAAATGAATGATAGATTACTTAGAACGAGTAGATGATTGATCTAGACTGTTGAGGAGGGAAGGTGTGGCTCTGGAGGAGGGTGGGTATGGCTTCGGAGGGGAAAAAGTATGGTTGTCTAGAGGGCTATCTAGAGGGGATGCTCCGATCTCGTAAGGGAAGGTTTATGACGGAAGATTAAGAGAGAATGATAAGGTATGCCCCCCTCGAGAAGGCGGATGAGGAAGGAAAAGGTGCCCCGGTCAACTTCTCAAAAGTATGGAGTGGTATATGTTGTTGGAAAGAGCACGAAAAATTGAGAAGATTGGCGCTTGAATAGAGGAAAACGGGTAAACAGTGTGCAAATGGTAGTGCATATATGGTTGTCTGTCAGGGCAAATCCGCCTATTTGTGGGTCAGGTCCACCCAAAGGTGAAAAGCTAAGGAAACTAGGTCACAACAGGCCTAAAACAACTTGGTCAATAAGTCAGGTCTGTCCAAAGGTGGGTCGAGTCTGCCCAAAGGTGGGCCAGGTCCGCCCAAAGGTGAAAAACTGAGGAAATTAGGTCACAACAGGCCTGAAACGGCTTGGTCAATAGGTCAAGTCTGCCCAAAGGTGGGTCAGGTCCGCCCAAAGGTGAAAAACTAAGGACATTAGGTCACAACAGGCCTGAAACAGCTTGGTCAAGAGGTCAAGTCCGCCCAAAGGTGGGTCAGGTCTACCCAAAGGTGAAAAACTGAGGAAATTAGGTCACAACAAGCCTGAAACAGCTTGGTCAATAGGTCAAGTCCGTCCAAAGGTGAAAAACTGAGGACATTAGGTCACAATAGGCCTAAAACAGCTTGGTCAAGAGGTCAAGTCTGCCCAAAGGTGGGTTAGGTCCACCCAAAGGTGAAAAACTAAGCAAATTAGGTCACAACAAGCCTGAAATAGCTTGGTCAACAGGTAAAGTCCACCCAAAGGTGGGTCAGGTCTGCCCAAAGGTGAAAAACTAAGGACATTAGGTCACAACATGCCTAAAATAGCTTGGTCAAGAGGTCAAGTCCACCCAAAGATGAAAAACTAAGCAAATTAGGTCAAAACAAGCCCGAAAGGACTGGTTTTTTGGTCAGGTCTGCCTTTGGATGAGGGCAAGTCCGCCCAAGGAGCAAAAGTTGGTCAAATTTTTCACAAAGGGGGCATATCCAGCTGTTTGTGAGGTTTGGCCTAATTTTTAGTAAAAGACCAAGGCAAAGGACTCAAACACAACAATCATCAATCGAAAGATTATGGGTGAGTGAAATAAATAAGATAATCACCGGTTTCGCACAAAGAAGACAAATCAGACAGTACGAGCCTAAGTCTAGTAGAGAGGGTATGGTCGACAAAGTCCTCTAATCTAGGACGAACATGGCTACTAGGGAGTCCTCGATATACACCCAGTATGTGAGGCCCAAACCGTGAACACCAACCCATTACAAGCGTGAGTCAGGAACCTAAAAGGCTCAGACCAACTCTTCACATCATCTCGATGCTTCGCCAATTACAATGCGGTTGGATTGAGGTACAAATTCCAGTCTCCCCCCTTTATATACCCCGCTGGTACGCGTGGTTGGAATCATCCCTTGGGGTGATGAAATCCCCAAGCAGGTCCCACTAAGAAAATAAAATGGGAGACTCAAAAGATGTGGCAAGCTACGATTTCTCGTCACCCAGGATCGCCAAATGGCGCAAGGGGATTGGATACGTCAAATAGCCCACCTAGAAAACACGAAAAATAAGGTTGATTGATACCCCCTAATTACACTATATACCTAAATTAGGGGTTAAAAACCCTCAAAACAGCCAAAGGATTGCGAAAAATCAAAATTTTACCTTTTGAAAAAAAACTGCCTAGGGCAAATCCACCTATTCGTGAAAAGTTTGCCAAAAAACACGTCTGTTGTCTATGGAGGGCAAGTCTGCCTCTGGAAAAGATCAAGTCCACCTGTGCAGGTCGGGTCCGCTTGTCTTTCAGGTCAGGTCCACCTATTCGTGAAAATTTTGCAAAATACCACTTTTGTTGTCTGTGGAGGGCAGGTCCGCTCCTGGAGAGGGTCAGGTCCGCCTGTCTGTTAGGTCGGGTCCGCCTATTCATATTTTTTTGGCAAAAAACCACCTTTTTCTATCTGTGGAGGGCAGGTCCGCCCCTGGAGAGGGTCAGGTCCACCTGTGGAGGGTGGGTCCGCCTGTCTATTAGGTCGGGTCCGCTCCTCTGTGACCTATACCTGCAAAAAGTCAAAAAAATAGAAAACATAAAAGCAAGAGACCCATTTGTGGGTCCCACCGGGTGTGCTAGAAATGTGATAGGTCAGAATTGAGTGCTAGAAAATGAGTAGCAAACAAAGTAATGCAAATAACACTAAAAACTACCTACACCTCAAGATTAGCCTAGTTGGATTCAAGACAAAACAAAGATGACAAATGAAACCTTTTACCTTGTGTTGAATCGATCCTTTTGTTGGCCCTTCGATCTTTGGTGTGTATGCTCCTTGGATGGCAAGATATGCAAGCTAGATGATGATGTGAGGATGGATGCAAGTGGGTGCAAGCATGAAAATGGCTAAGTATGGATTCTAGGAAAATTTTGTAAGAGTTTGGCTACAATGCATGATCTCCCCAAAATGAGAGAAAAGAGGGGGTATTTATAGAGATTTTGGAAATCTCTAGGGAAATGGAAGGTCAAGATTAAGCCACCAAGATCAAGATGTAGGGCCCAGGTGAGTTGAGAACTCACAAGCCCTCACATCTTGACATGTGGCAAGTGATATGACTTAAAAGGCATGATGTGTACATGAGGTGGAAGGATAGGACATGACATGGAGAGGGTACGTAGTACCTTGGAATTGGGACAAGATCTCCTCATAAAGGAGGTACTTGCCCCCATGTGGGTGAGAGGACAAGTGGGGAATTAAAAATTCTTCAAATATTTTCATGGGGATGAGAGAAGGAATTTAAAATTCCTTTAAATGCATTGGGGGATTAAATGTGAATTAAAAATTCACATGGGGAATGGAGATGCCTTGTTCAAAAAGAGAAAATTTTAATGAAGTTGACTAAGGACACATTCCATAAATGATATGGGGATTAGAGATGAGCTAATTGGATGATTAAGGTTGTGCAAGTACTTGATTAGACTAATTAAGGACTCATTAGAGGCAAGTGGAAAATTATGGAGGATGGGACCTTAATGATGATTAGGGGTGTGCACCTCTTAATCATAAATTAATTATGACTAAGAAAGAGGGTTAGATTGCACATGACTTGATGTGACAAGTCAAAGATCACATGGGGAAGAGAAAAAGGAATTTAATATTCTTTGGAAGGATTAGAGGAGGGTTAGGTGGCTAAGAGAGATTAGAGGCCAACTTGCAAAAGTTGGAGGATGTGACACATCCTAATCAAAGATTAGGCATGTGCACATCCCTAATGATGGGATTAGAAGATGGATTAAGATTAGATAAAAATGATGGAGGATGTGACATAAAGGGAATTAAATAAATGGAATATTCATTTAATTCATTTGATGAAAGGGGGAAGGTATTTAATTATTTAACTAGATACCTTAGGGATTAGAAGAACTTTAGAGGGATTAATTAAATAATAGTGATATTACTTAATTAATGTGGATAAGGAGATGTTTAGACCAAAGGGGATAAATTTGGATAAATTAAGTGTCCAAATTTAGGTGTCTACATCAGGAATGGGTGAGTTGAGGCGAGAATAATCCCTTGGGGATGCACACAATCACCCACAAACCATGTGCATTGAGTAATCTTGGGCCTCAGAGTCGAACCTAGAACTAATGGGGAGAAAACCCATGGCCCAAGCCAACTCTGCTACTCGTGCGGGTTATATGCAACACAATCTTATAGACAAAGAAAATGAGAAAACCCAATGGGACAAAACTTCTCCCTAAAAGAGAGATAAGTATACAATAATGCTCTCCATGAAAAATGAGAGGACAAAACCCCATTCAAGGAAAAATACCCCCCATAAGAGACATAAAGACAAACCATTCAACCCCTACCAATGAGATAACTTGCTGCAAAGAAACACTAGAAGAACACTAATGGAGTAACTCTGGAATCCTTAATCAAGGCAAGCAAAGGAAAGATAATTTTGATGGTAGAAATCATATTAGAGTCACTCAAGGACTCAAACCTATAATCATGATAAATCAATAACATATTTGATGCCAAGGAACATTGGAAAACTCTTGATATGGAGCAACCTTGGAATCTAAATGAAGCAATAAGATATAGAACATCATTCTAGAATTGAGATGAAGTGCAATGATCAAAACAACAACCTTCCAAAAATCAAAATATCCAAGCAATCTTGAGGATACCGATTGGGAAAGAATTGAAATCACAATATACTTGGGAAAAAAATAGGATAAATTGCATGGATGATTGATTAGAGCTCCTCAATACCTTTCTAACATTGTGAGAATCACAAAAATTAGAGATCATGGCAAAAAGTTATGAGCTCGGAAGCCAAAATTAAGATTTGACTTCAAACAACAAAATTTTGGAAAATAGCCCACACTGCTGAAAAATTGAGGGAGCCATCTTTCAGACAATATCCTATTTTTGAAAAATGACCTCTTGGATTGCAAGTTATGGAATTTTGAAAAGAACTGCCCTATTAGGGCCTCCGAGGGACAAAAATGGGGTCTTGGGGGGCTAGCCAACAACCTTCCATGTGACCACACGCTACAAAATTCATTTTTAAAAAAAATGACCCTGTCACTAGCAGTGACAATGCTACTAGGGCAGAGTCATTCGGGGGGGTGGCCATAGGTCTTGCCACCCCAGGCTCTAAGTACTTTGTGCTAGGAAAGCACTGGTCACAGGCTTTAAGCTGCACAACCAAGGGTTAAATAACCTTCGGTTAATGCTTAAAATATTAAAACAAAATTTTAATAAAACCCGTGAAATAATAAAAGCTGCCAGTTTCATACTTTGTATTGAGGCGGCAATGAAATGGTCCAATGATGTACAATGATGTGACACTGACACCTACAAAAAAGACAACCAACCAATCCACAAACAAGCCGTACACAAAATATGCCGCTCGTACCTGTAGATTGAATGGTACAATGCCAATCCTCATTTTTCTTAATCAAATTATTATCCTCATTCTTCTTAATTAAATTATTTATTTGATTAATTTACCTCCATCTTCACATTTAATTAATGCTGCATTCCTCAAAGTTTAATTAATTCATTTTAATTCAACCTTACTCTTTATTTCCCTAGGCCCCCTAATCCCAATTAAGTTAATTAATCCTTAATTAATTAACTTAATCTACCTCCTAATCCTCATTAAGATTTCTTCTAAATTTTAATTCCTCCCACTTCCCCAAACTTGTAGATATGTGATATGTGTCCTACAAGCCCTCTTAAAGGATTGCATGCACATGTCACTTTCCCTCTCCAAGTCATCCTTTGACCTCCCTTTCTATTGGATTCTCGCACATGTCTGAGATCCTCTTCCCCATGAAGCCACCTTACAATTTCCTTTTCTTCGTACATGTCACACTTCCAAGCCTACATCTCTTACACTTAGCCACTTTTGTTTCCACTTGTCATCTTCTTTTTCTTCCCAATGTGTGAGTGCACTTTTCTCTCTTCCCCATGCCACATGTCATATTCACATGCCTCCATCTTGTGACACTTGTCACAAAGCTAAGCCTCCACTCTCTCCTTTAATCCCAACTATCCATCTCGCAACCCTCCATTCATCCTTCCAAAAATCTATATATTGGAGCCATTTCATCCCACTTGGATCATCTCATGTTTTTCAAACTTATGTTGTTGGATTTACCATCAAAACCTCTTCCATACCCAAGTTATACTGCATTAGAGAGCAACCACATAGCTACATCATCAAAGAGCACATCAAGTAGACATGGGTGCATCTACTTCAACTCAATCCATGAGGTGAGAAAGGTAAAAGGCAAGGTAATTATGTCTTCATTTGCATTTATCTTATGTTTTATGTCTTTTATACATTTCATCATCTTTAAAGGTAAGCCTACAACTTTCTAAAACTGCATGATTTATTTAATTCTAGATATAAGAGTAATTTTTTGTATGTTTGTGATTTTCTATGAATATGGCCTATTTGATATGCCTCATGAAAGTATATCTTGACAAGGGTTAACATGTAATGCTTTAAGGAATCATATATAATTGAATATCTCAAAATTATTTGAACTTGTTGGGGGATAGTGGATGTTTGTATTAAATGAAAAATATAAAAGTTTTCCTTTTCTACCACTGTAATTTTCAACCTAATAGAAATATTTATTGCTTGTAAGTTGAAAAAAAGAGCTATGAAAAAGAAATATCAACAATAAAAATAAATATTAAAAAAAATAAAAAAATAAACTCATTAGGTGATTCAAATATCTCTACTGGGGCTATAGACGTATGGCTAGAAGTAGAGCTATGTTTGAGGGAAACCTTTATGAAGCTATGGACACTTGGATGGAATCAAGGCTCTATCCAAGGAGGCTTAAAAGGATAAACTAAACTATGTATCTTAATAAAAATAATTTCTATTCTTTAAATTTTTCAAGGAAATGAAATGAATCATTTGCACACATTTAAGTTTTTTGGATAATATCATGTTATTTTTGTTGAAGCTATTGTTTTGTGGTTGGCTAGATAACAAGTTTATATTTAAGAATGTTGAAAACTCTATGCCTATATTTTCTTTTATTTCCATTTTTTTTGAAATTTTGTTGGTTTTCTTTGGTTGCTAGTTATTGTGTCTTCACAACATGCCCCATTTTTTTTTTCTGATTTTTTTTCTTCAGAAAAATAAGGACCCCCTTGCTTTTTGTTTTTGTTTACTTTGCCCTATAATTTAAGCAGTTTTCTTAAGGTCCCTATAATATCAAATTTTGGTTCTTCATGTGGCCAAAATCCCATCATGGATGGAAATAGAATAAAAAAATAACATATGTTGTCTTTTGAACTTTTTCAAAATTCCTCAAAATAAGTGAGTTATCCGCATGTGGATTTTATCATCCCTATTGGCTCAAAGAAAGTAACATAGCCAAATCCATGGCCAATTTAGTTACATTTTTCCATAAATTTCTTTATTGTGAAATGTCAATTTGCTAGTGAATATTAAAGAACATTATGTTCACTTAGATATTCTCGTAAACCTTCATTTTTATGAAAACATTGTTTGTTGTTGAACTTCACTAATCAAATTTATTTTATGACAATTCACCTAAAACTACCTGCAATTGAGTTGTGTTTGAATCTTTGCAAAAATCTAACCCACTATTGCATTGCACCTATCACGTAATGAATTAGATCACTAATGGTTTGTCATAAAAGGACCCCATCTACAAAACTTGTTGATTTCTTAATGAAATATGGAGCCTTAGTGAACTCCCTCTTTCAAGTGCACCTTATAAGGTTTATTTCACATAAAATTGTCCACAAATTGTACAACAATTATGTCAGTGACTCATTTCCTTATTCTTTTAGGTTATATTTCCCAGTTGAAACACCAAAATGTCAGTTCACATAGAATTGTCTTCAAACCATGTCACAATGGCATCATCATCCCTTTGGTGACTTCAATATTGGGGTGATCCACTTGAACTTGGCCTTAGGAAAAGATCATTAGATTTTAAAATTTCCTCCATGTGTATGTAAAATGGAAAGTCCAAAGGCCTTGCAAAAAACTCTCATGCATTAGAACCAACTAAGCTAAACGTTGAAGTAAAATAGCAAGCCAAATTTTTGCATTTGTGGGAAATCAACTTCTGATTGATTTAAACATAATTTTAAATTTGAGGGATCGTTTCTTTTCAAAATATAAATTGTGCAAGTGGGTAAAAGGTAGTTTTTAAGTCTCTTGCAGTAAACACACTCTCAGTTGAACTCAATTCATTTGAGGTATCAAAGGGTAAAATTTTGGTAACGATTTGAATGTCTGCAAGCATATTCTCCTACCATAGCAATGCAATCAGATAAATTAATTTAATGCAATTTCATCTTAATTGAATGTAAAATATGTAAATAATACTTTAATTTCCTTTAATGAATGCAAGAGAAAATAAGTTTCCTTGGAAAAAGAAGTTGCAATTGAAGATGATAGTGAAGTAGAGTAAATTGTGACTATTACTCAATTTTGTAGACTCTCAACTATCATTTGGTTTTTTCACAACAATTAATGATTTTGTTGATTTTTTGGATCCTATATTTTCTTGCCACATCACTAAGTATTTTGAGATGTATTCAAATTTGATACCTATAAATATGATGCCAACTATTTTTTTGTAAAGGTCCAAATATGTAAAGGAGTATGCTCTTGTGCCAACTATAAGGATGTTGATTCTAGAAGAATATGCCGCTACCTTTTGAATTGTTACCAATCATTTTTAGATGTAATCTAAGCCATTATTTCTACAACTAATCTGTAACTAACTATTGACACCTTGTGTTTATAAAAGGACCATAGTTATTCATTTTGATGTATTGGAAATTGTTCATAGCTATGGGACATATAGTGAAGAATTATCACTATTTTGTTTTCTTCATGGTTTTCTTTCATTTAGATTAGTGAAATTGTCTACTTATACTTGTAGGATTGTAAATTTTATGTCAAATGTAGGTCATTTCCCAATTTTAAATCATACACGATTATACACCATTTTCTTTGAAATATCAAATTGTTGTGCCAACCTTTGGGTGCAATTGAGCAATTTCTTTGTGTGATAAGTTTTCTTTGGATATTTTCACCATTTAAGTGTAATTATGATAGGTACTGATTAAGTATAAACTGGTAATGATATCTTTTAAAATTTTAGAGTATATTTGTGCAATAATTTTAATCACTTAAATATTTATAACCTTTTTCTTTCTCACCCCCCCTTTTTCATTTTCTTTCAAAATCTGAAATTTAAATTTAAAGATTTAGAGCATCAACATATTGCAGATCGGATGATATAAAGTGTTCCAAAATGCATAAAATTAGTCAAATTATAGACCAAAGAAGTTTCTATTAATGAAGTTTCTATTTTTATGGATATAACCCTATTTTACAATTTCCAGTACGTAATTCCATTTTTTGAAATGGTAACTATATAGAACTACCAAGTTACGTTGTAAGTCAAGACTTAACATTTGAACCCTTGGGATAATTGAATTATATTCCAAATCTTAGTTTTATTCCAAGAGGGGTAAAGTTCTTTATGAATTTTATCTATGTTATGTGTGTATACAAACCGCATCAACATGTCTCTAATATTGTACAAATTCAAAAGAAGACAACTCTTTTATGTTTGCTCAAATTTTTGTGACATCAACAAATCTTTCTCAAATTATTACTTCCCTTTGGCCTACATCAACACAATCATTGAACTTATAACTAACACTTGCACCAGAGGGGGTGCAAGGGTTAAGCCAATAGAAAAATATATAGAAGTAAACATGGAAAGGAAGTGTAGTTTAAAATATATACAATTTTGTTTGCAATATATACAAAACATTTGTAACACTTTTGCTACTCTGTGTCAATGGTGTGCCAAGGAAATTGATAAAGATTTTAATAACATCCCCAAGTTTAAATTTTAATTGTCCATATCATTTCCTTCTTGTCTTGTTTGATGGAGATGTGGAGAATTCCCTATTCCCACTCATCCCATTGATGTTAATTAAGATTATACTTTGATTTTATTACACATTTTGATGCATTTAGTCTATATCAAATCTCTCTTGAACCGATCATTAGGGTAGTTGTATAGGTGATATTGGAATAGGTGTTGGAGCATGTACATTCCAAGGTGGGCCATTGTAAGTATCAAATTTTACTACTACATATAATGGTAAGTCTGGTGGTTTAGAGCTTTTTGTGTATACAATATTTAAAACCTATATATTGTGTGAGATTTTGGTTGATACCTGTCTCACGCCGGCATACAATTTGTGGGTTGTTGTTTCAACACTTCTACAGAACTTAGATCCTTCATTTCTAAGTCTCAACCTCTTAGACTTAAGCTTACTTCTTTTGTTGAACATTTAGAGTGGCCTTATTGTCTCTCCAAAGTTCTTCAGGAAACACAAGGCACATGGCCTTTAGATGAGACTTAAAATCAACATTTTCCCAAGTTTTCAGGACAGAGGGATTATAGGACAGCAAATATTTTCCTAAATTTTGGGGACTGACGAATGGCAAGGGGACTACTATATATATAAATATATATACACAAAATGTAGAAAATTAAATATAGAATTAAGAACACACTATACAATTGATATTTGATAATTCAATGTCAATTATCAAATCATAAATTTGAACAATAAATTGATAAATCAAAATGGTTTATATGATTGTTATATTGTCAATTACAAAGGAGCTGAAAATCCCAACTAGTGGAACTAAAGCATGGTTGAACTAACAAAAGAGCATAAGTATAACTAACAAAGGCAAAAGAGATGCACATAAGGTTTAAGGATGACTTGGACATCCTAGGGACCATGCATTTGTGAAAATCAGTTGTAGTTGATAGGTTTGGCTACGAATGAACCTGCACAATAAGTATGACTACATATGAACCCACAAGTCAAGTTCAGGGATGTATTTATCTGCCTCATATAAGACCAAATTTTAGAATCAAGCAGCTAAAGGGAAGGAAAAGTATTTCTCCTTCCATCTTGTTTAGGCATTTAGAATCCTCTCTATGGTTTAATGGCTCATATGAGTGTATAAATAAACCCCAAGGGGTCATGTATTGCCATTGAATAGGTGGTTTTGGCATTAGTGATCATTCTAAAGAGTTATAGAATGATTGTGCAGTTGAATGCAGTAGTGAAGCATGTTGCTTAAGTAAGTCTCCATAACAAGGCAAGCTTCTAGAGCATTACAAAAGTGCTAGAGGAAGGATACAATGTTCTTGGATATTCAAATTAAGAAATTGGCTTGTATATCTAGCATGATGACAGTAGAAACAAAAAGGCACAACCCTACTCTTCTACCCACTTTGGGTTGTTACATTATGTTACTAAAATTCGGTCAATACAAGTTTAAGAGTCAGTAATACGTTTTTGTTACACTATTGCTTTTGTGCATTGGAACTTAGTTTTTGTAAACTAATTTACAACACCATTGGCATGTATTTGCTTAAGTAAAATATGTAGAGAGCAACACAAATCTCAACAAACATCATTTTTCTGCCTTATGCATGTTGGTTTCAATAGCATATTGCATTAGATTAGCACAAAGTAAATTTAAACCCATGCTCATGAATCACACATTGGACCACGGTTCATCAAATACTCCTCGATCGCCACTCTACCAAACTGAAGGACGATTACCCAAAGTTTTGACTTATAAGAAGTTGTAGTGCTTCGCTGGCCTCAGTGATCTTGGAGCACCTGGAGACTGCATTTGGGGCACCGGTTCTTGAAGGAGTTAGAAGCTCCACTACTGCAAATAATTTCTATTATAGTGAGTAGGAAAGGAAAATGTAAGTAAATGGGACTTTGCACATCAGAAATATATTTAATGTTGTCACTTGAGATGCTTAAAAAATAAATTAGAAAATTAGTGTTGTCTTTCTTTATATATGGAGATGTACATAATCTGCCAAGCTACTATGATCAACCCTCTACCCCCAAAATTATTCAGTAGTATGATATAGTGTAGAATTTGAAGTTGGGTACAAAAAGAAAGGGAGGGGAAAATCATATTAATGTTTTAGATCTAAACACTTTACAATTGATTACTGCTTCACTCTAACGTCTATTTGAAAAGGGATGGGATTAGTGAAGGTAAGAAGTTTTATGCTATTCTATTGACTTTAAGATAGCCTTCAAACCATTCCTAGAACCATACTTTGGAATAGCATGAGGAACTTAGCGTGCCAAATGAGTATAGAGTAGAAGTTCACATGCTTCATGATCAAGTGCAAGCCAAAAAAGGACTTTTATTATGTATATATCTTGGAAAGTACTAAGTGATAGACATGAACCCTAATCCATCAATCTTGAATATCATATGCAAAGATTTTAAATTAAGATTTTGCTATCAAAGAATATCGTCTACATCTTCAATGCATTCATTATCCTTGGATTTCAATTACGTCATTATGTGACATTTGTCTCAATAGTGGAACAAACACTTGGCATAGAAAGAGGGTTGTAGATGTTTTTATAAAGCCTAGCTTAGTCAGGTTGAGTGAAAATTATAAATATGAATAATAATGTTTAATCATAGCTAACGTATTTGATCTTAAATATGAATCTTGTTGCTATGTATGCAAAGTTGTAGACCATGTATATTACTGTAGCAGACAAGTGCCTTGATGCAAATTTATTTCAAGGGTTTTGCTAACTGTAGACCAAATCAAGCATTGATCCCAACCAACTCTAAAATGATATTTTGAATGCAAATTTTGTAATATGATAAACAATTAAAGAATTGAGTGTCAAGGGCATGTAGTCCAAAAGATTGTTGTGGGAGTGTCACTGACGACAACTCTTGCTAAGCCAAAGTCACAAATTTTGAGCTTGCAATCTGCATTGGCAAGGACATTCTTTGGCTTCAGATCCCAATGAAATACATTTGCTACATATGAGTATTTCCCCAAAAATTAGTAATAGAATGTTGTATATTAATCCCAAATTTCAACATCAAACATCAATGACCTGATGGCCAAATCTAAAAGGCAATTAGCTAGACACACCAAAGATCTGGATAGATTTTAAGACAAGAATATGTAGTCAAGACTCTATTAGCATATACATGGACAAAGAGAAAAGTGGTAGCTTCTCAAATAGTACTCCTGCTCTAGGTTGATCAATCTCATTACTGATGCCAAGCTACAAATGTCTAAAATTAAAATCATCAATTATGAATTTATGAGTCATGACCTAGCTATACTTGAAATTGAATTGTACTCTGAAATATGGAAAACCATCTAACCTTCTAATAGCATATATTATACGTCTACAAACATTTTCTTGTAAATAAAATAGCTTTAGAATAAACATGTTTAATAGCATAAATGGAAGTTTTAATTTTCCATACTTCTAGAGCAAACATTTAGCCTAGAATCCAAATCCATAAAAGAAGCAAAAATTCATAACTCAGGGTAGCAATTTTTTTTTTGCAAACAAAAAAAAGACAGAATATGCTAAATGGAAAAGCACCTGTATGTATATACTTCAATGCTCGAAGAAGTTGATATAAGAAAAATTGGTAATATTATGGTGTCAGAACATCATTACCTTTTACCCTTTATAACCTGAAGTCGGTCAGACTCCATGTAAGTTCAAATACAACATATATATGAAGGAGGTAACATGATGTGCTTAATTTCCACAATGTCAGGATGACGCAACAGCCTGAGAAGTTTAATTTCACGTAATATTCATGTGGCATCAGACAAATGTACAAAGATGTTGGTTATCTTCGTAATTGCTACTTTCTCCCCAATATGTGTATCAATTGCAGAGCACACAACTCCATAGCTTCCTTTGCCTATCACTTCTTGAATCTTGTAACGACTAGCTCCTCCATACTCTGTAAAGAACTTTGACTCTGCAGAGCTCTGCAATCAAACTCAAACAAAGACAAATTAAACAAATGTGTTTAAACATTCAAAAAAAAAATGAACACAACAATGAATAATTATGTCATTATGCAAAAAATTGTGTGGGAAACAAGGTCCTCTCCAAAAATTAAAAAGTCTCCCCTATACCCACAAGCCCAAGCGACCAATACTCTAGAAAATACCTCTAGATACTAACATAACATAGTGAACAAAAGTGCTCAGATCTGGTTAGAATGACAATACATGCCCAGAAAGAGGTCGTGTTGCTCCAGGTATGCCATAGAAACACTGTATACTCCATAAAATACCTCCCATCGCCACTCCATACACTGTATCCAGGTTATGCAACCCTCATTGAAGGGATATAAGCAGAGGACGTGAGTCTTAAAGTCCTCCAAAGGAAGCGAAATGGTCTCAAAACTCCACACTAGGCAGGGGCAGTGAACACGCCTTGTCCAGCATTTCAGTCGCCTGGCTTTGTATGACCCACGGGATATTCAATAATGTTAGGGTTTCTGTTAAGCTTTCACTCCACCAATCGTCTAGCATAAACCCCAAATAACTCGACCTTGCTAATGAGATTCAAAATCAACACTTTGCCTTCACCATTCCTACGCCCTACAAAAATATGCACTCTTCACTAACAGCAGGCGTCCACTACTAAAATACTTGGCCCAGATCATGACAGATTACTAATCCATTTAAAGGGAATCCACAATGTATTTAAGAACAACTTTGGTCGGTGTTAGAGTCGGTAGGACAGTGGAAAAAGTAGACAAATCGAAATATCTCACATTTAGTGCAAAGATTGCAACCTGATGGAAATAGATTGATCTAATCTGATCGAAATATCTCACATTTATTGCAAAGACTATATACCGATTACAGAAGACTAAAAACCGGTGTAAAAAAGATAGTATACGGATGTAAGGTGTATACAGGCAGAAGGAAGCTGTATATGGGCGTGAGACAGGTTTCAGCTGAAACCTCACACTATATATAGCCTAGCGGCTAACAAGTTATGAAATGCTCCCTCCTTAGTGGCAATTTCTTAGGATATAACAAAATAAAAATTGTACTAGAAGATCAACATGAGACTGTCTTTATCAAACTTTTTATAACCTTTTGTTATTGATTCATGTATTTTGGCCTAATATTTCAACCTATTATAGAGATATGACAATAATATTTCAAGACATGATTAATCACAAAGTCAAATATTATATTGATGACATCTTGCACAAGGCCAAAACTAGAGCATCGCATCTTGAAACAACTCAAAGTGTTACACCTCAAATTTTTTTTACAAATTAATTTTAAATTTTATGTTAAAAATGTGCTTTGACATCAGTAGATGATTATATGTTATTTGACATTTTGATGAAATTATAATTCAATACAATGTATTTCAATTTTAATGAGTATTATTATTTAATCAAGATTATGATGTTGGGTCTAATAATGGAATAAATATGTTATTGGATTCTAAGTGAAATGAAGGATCAAATGCTTACCCTCCTAGAGGGAGAGGTAGAGTATCACGAGAGAGAGGAGTATAGAAATGAGAAAAAAATAAGTTAATGCCAAATGAGTTGAACACACTCATGTAGGTGTATGTAACTAATTTGGGTAAGTAACTCTAGTAATGTTGTTGAATTAATTTCATGTTTTGTCTAAGTTTGGGTCGAGTTGTAAAGTTAGGATGAGCCTTGTCAAGTCTTTTTCAGTAAAAATAAAGTATTACTTAAGTATCATCTTCGTCATTTTGTCATTTCAATTTATCAACTTTGTTTATATAAAGTCTAATCGACTATTATTTAAATTATTATATATATATATATAAATGGCATTTTGAAGGCAGATTGACATGCTAATAAAAGCATGTAAACTTTATGGGGCTTAAAGCCTCCATTGAAGGCTACGAACTGGGAGTTTAAAACTGCATTAACGCCAATATGAAGAGCATAAAGATGGTGTTGAAGTATTAAATGTTTTCTAAATCCATTAAGAAGCAGTAGCTTGTATTTTTAGGATGTGAATAAATGGAGAAGAGGTGTCACAGGATGAAGGGAAATTATGATTCTTATAGTGGTCACTAAAAGGCAGTTTAAAAGTTAATAAGTGGGTAGTTAAGTGGTTAAGGCCGCAGATTTAGAGAGAGTAAAGGGGGTCATAGCACATGTCTGTGAGAGTCTGACAATAAAGTTGTAGAGTATCATGTCATTATATAGACAAATCTCTCTAGTTTTGAGTAGGGAGTTTATATTTGGCTGTTAGCTGTGGTGAACATTGAAGAAGATATACACGCAAATTAGAATTTAGAGGTTGGAAAGATGAGATTTCTCGGAGGAGCTTCGTTGAGCACTAAAAATGTGTATTGGAATTTCTAACAGTGCAGAAACAGAGAGTTAACATAGGCATTCTTTCATACTTTATTTTTATCGTGAAATTTTATAGTCTAAATCTAGAGTTTCAAATATGAAAAGTAGAAAGAATAGTTAATTACGATTAATCATATATGTTGAAATAGAGAATGATTGGTCTGATTTTTATAGATTTATGCATAAAATTATTTAATCCTTCTTTCAAATCTGAAATAGACAACAGAGAAGAGATTTATTTCTCAGTTGTGATGAGTTAAATAATTTATCCCATTTTTCTCAGGAAATTACATTTACAGTTTGATATATGTAAGTATTTATATATATATATAAATATAAGTATATATATAGGTTCAAAGTATATATATAAAGAGTGTATGAGGGATATTCTATGTTATATATTTATAAAAATGATAAGATAAGCTTGAAGCTTATTCTGTTGTGTTGACTGCAAGAACTCGGTTTATTAATCTAAATTGTTGAAAGATTTTTAACACTGCAATAACGTGCTCTTTCTGATAAAAGAAATTGGTAATATATATTGTAATATTACCAACACTATTCATGTGTTCTTGTGCAAAGAACCAAGATGAAAAACATAAAGAATTCAGAATTATTTTAAAGAAGAAGTTATCTTCTTATTAATGAATAATATTTTTTTTTTTACTCAATTGTCAAGTTGACAAGAACTTATCTGAAAGACAAGGTGTCTCGAGTTGATGTCACTATTGAAAACATTATAATCAAAATTGTGCATGAAAATAGGAGAGTAGCTTACTCTTATATTTGAATGCAAGAACTTATGAACAAGTGGTAATAGACAAGTTTCAAGATGTTGTGAGTACACAAAATGAGTGTTCATTTCAAGAAAATGTTCCATCACCTTAGTTATTTATTGACTATAGTAAATTATACTTTAATGATATAATATCCTTAAGAAAAGTTAGACAACCAGTCAACCATGTATTAAACCTTAGGTGTAAGGTCATTTCTGAGTCGATTTAGAGGTGTGTGAACTTATGACTTCATTTCCTAAGGAAGTGCTTTATATATTTCAAATATTTGGCCAAAGTAATGCAAAAGTCTCTTCTTGCATTAATCGGATTCACAGTGTTCTATATTGCATATCTAGTCAAATTGGTCATACTTAGTTAAAGATGTCTAAAGTTGTATGGTTGATTGGTTATATAGGGCACAACACTAGGAATCAGATGGCATGTATTTTTTGTTTCCTTTATCTATACTCTTTGTGAAGGGTAAGGTCACTTCCAGTTGGAAGGTGTGCAAGGGACCGTCGGTTTGTGGTTGGAGGTAAAGCACTCTGGTGATGCTTTCCCTCTTGCAAACAACAATGTTGAGGCTTGTGAGACAAGAGGATTTATAATAGGGAAGACTTGACCTTGTATCATTAATGTATGATGTAAATTTGTATAATTGAAATGCATTTCACGTATAAATTGTAGATCAATGTTTATCTCATTTCTCAAGTTGCATTTAATATATATATTAAATTCAAAAATTGTATTATTCATTCATATTTTGGTCATGTGTGATAAATGATACATGAAAGTGATTTTTTTTGCTATCCTATTTTTAAGTATGAGTGAGTATGTTATATATGGTATTAGAGCTTCCGGGTTCAACAGATGGACTTATGAGGTCGTTACAATTTTTTTCCCTCAACCGTTAATAGTTAGCTAATGTTTGAAATTGTTCTTGTGCCAAAATGGAATGAAGAAGAACAAGGAAAACCGTAAGGAAATCCATACCCAAGAACTTGCCTAGTCTAGTGGTAAAAAATGAATCATCTTTAGAGGTAATTTTTTTGGAGAATATCAACTACTTAGGGGGTGCATGGCTTGCTGACTTAGAAACCCTTGTCGATGCGCTTAAGAATATTCAACTAGAAAGGAAATAACATATTGAAGTGGCAAAGAAAGACATAGTAACCATCACTTATGTTAAACTAGTTAAACCATCTACACATAGGGATATACCTTTTGGATGTGGTCATGTTGCACCAAAGATAGAAAAAGGGGTGATGGAGTACCTACGTGTACACCCACCTTCCAAATTTGTCTTGGTTAATTCTGAGGGTGAAGAAGAACTTGAGGAGATACCATTATTTGATAGTAGCCTATAGCCACATATAGTAAAAAAAAATTGTATTAAATGAGGATGTATTAAGAATCCATTGAATAAATATAATAAAGTTTTATCATTTTTCCATATTGGTCTATTGGATTAGATAGTGTTATGAATGTTGATTATTTTTTAAAGTGAAATTCTAAAATTAGAGGATATAGAATTAAACACTCAAAATGAAATTTAGGCATGAAGTAGAAAACAATCATGGTGTGAAAAAGAATTAACCCAAGAGGAAGTCAGGAGGTATCCCACCCTTTTGATAATCCAAATTCTAAATTGGACCAATTTTGGAAATATTGAATGAAACAAGGGATATAATTGGTAACCTGGAGAAGGAAGCTAGGGGGAAAAGTAAGCCAAAAAAGAAAATTAGGCTTCCCAGGAAGGAGAAGATGAGAATAGGCATGATCACACTACCCAAAGTGGGCGAGGAGAAAAAAATTCTAATTCAAGAGCTAAAAATGAAATGAGGAACTAGCTAGCTCTTGAGTTGTTGAGAGACATGAAAAAGGTAACACCACCTAAGTTCAATGGAATGGTGAGTGGTGATGCAATAGAATCCTAGCTCATGAAAATGGAAAAGTAATTCAAGATAAGAAATTACTATTAAGTGACTAAGGCAGTTTGAGGAGCTTACCAACTAGTAGGAGAAGCATCCACTTGGTGGATGAATAAGAAGATGGAGTTTGGTTTAAACTCTTTAAGCTTAACTTGGTATCAATTTGTATTCATCTTTAAGAAAAGGTGGTTACTGCAAATTTTCTTTGACCAAAAGCGTACAGACTCAAAATCTATGACAAGGATACTTGTTTGTGGTTAAGTACTGGGAAAATTTTACACTTCTTTTGAAGTACATACCCCAATACCAAAATGATGAAAGATTCAAGACTAGAAAATTCATCATGGGGTTGAAAACCTATATTGGAGGAGAAGTTGATGTTCATGGTTCAACAACAATAGATCAAGTATCTGAAAAAGCTATTAAGCAGGATCAAAAGTTGAAGTTCATCTCTGCCTATCATGAGAAGAGTCATAAGAGGTTCAATTGGTCATAGTCTTCCCAATATTTTAAGAAGAGGAATGATAAACAAGAATCCAAGAAGAAATTTTTTAAGGGTTTCTAGAATAATCAAAATGATCCCAAGAATGAGAAGAACAATAACTCTAAGAGGAATGGATACAATTCAAGAATTTTTTTTGAAAGGTGAGGACCTTGTGAAAGATGTTTCCCTTATGGACGTGATCATTATGCGAATCAATGCTGGAATAAGATTCAAAGAGATTAACAATGTAGAAATCCATTACCTACCCAACAAGCATTATTCTAGCAAAGGATCCATGCAACATTGGATAATCAACAATCAAAGTAGTAGATTACTCCTATTCACACAATAGGTACATTATTTGGTGTTCCTATTTCAATTTTGATTAACATTGGTGCAACTAAAAGTTTTATTGCACCATGAGTGTTAGATAAATTTGCTAGAAGAGTTGATAAATGAAAAAATCCTAGTCAATAGAATATTCTAACCATACAAAAGGTTAGGTAGAGCAATGTTTGTTTGAAGCCGAAGTTGATCTTCCAAGTTTTTCAATTGAGGTGAACTTGTATGTAGCACCTTTAGGTTCCTATGATGTTGTCTTGGGAATAAATTGGTTGTGGAGGAATAGGGCTAATGTATATTATTTTGCAAAAATAGTAAGAGTGTCTAGATGACCTAGGAAAAAAGGTTTTCCTTCAAGGCACTCGAAGAGAAGTCGAGTTAAGGTAGATATCTATCGTGTAGCTAAAAAGGGCCAAGAAAAAAGTGTGTCAACACTTTGTGATCAAAATGGAGAAGTTAGAAGATCTCAAGGAGTTTATATTTCAAGATGACCTAATGTATTGTGAGTCTCAAAAAATCCAAGGAATTGAGGGAGTAGATCTTAAGAATCAAAGAAAACCTAATATGGAGAACTAACCTTTTCTTCAATATTTTCAAGATGTTTTCCAAATGAAATTCTTAGATTACCCCCATAAAGGGATTTTGATCTCTCTATTGATATAATTCCTGGTTCAAAATCAATTTAAAAAGCACCATATCATATGACCATTACAGAGTTGATGGAACTAAAGGCTCAGTTGTAGGAACTATTGTCTAAAGGATCATTGATTAGACCTAGTGTTTCACCCTGGGGAGTGCCAATGATCTTTGTCAAAAAGGACAATAAATTGTGCTTATACATAGATTATCATATGCTTAACAAGGAAATGATAAATAATAAATATCATTTACCACATGTATTAATGATTTTTTTGATCAAATGCATGGAGAAACAATATTCTCAAAGATTGATTTGCATATCATCAGTTAAGGCTCAAGGATGAATATATTCACAAAAAAACCTTCAGAACAAGGTATGGGCACTACGAATTCATAGTTCTACCTTTAGAACTGACAAATTCCCTAACAGCATTATGAATTTGATGAAAAATATTTTCAGAGATTGCTTGGATAAATTTGTTCTGGTGTTTTTAGACAACATTCTTATATATTTTAAGAATGAGGAGGAACATTTCTAGCACCCATAATTTGTTCTTCAATGTTTGAGGGAACACAAATTGTATGGAAAGCTCTCAAAATCTACATTCTTTCAAAAAGAAGTACAATATTTGGGTCATGTAATTTCAGCAGAAGGAATTGTAGTTGATCCATTAAAGATCAAAGCCATTCTTGAATGGCCAACACCAAAAATATGCATGAAGTGCATAGTTTTATGGGTTTGGCAGGATACTATAGAAAGTTTGTTTCAAACTTTTCTAAGATTTCCTACCGTATTACTTCTCTGTAGAGAAAAGGAAAACGTTTTGATTGGTTAGAAAAATTCTAGGAAAAGAGAAGTTGACTATGACTCTGAAATTGAAAGTTCTTGATCTAAAAGGTCAGTTTGTAATAACCACTAATGCTTTAGGGGAAGGATTAGGTGGGGTGCTTATGCAAGAAGGGCAAGTTATAACCTATGAATCAAGGAAGTTAAAGACACATGAGTAGAATTATGCTCCTTATGATCTTGAATTGGTGGAAATTGTTCATGCTTTACAAATGTGGAAAAATTATTTGTTAGGAAAGTCTTTTGAGCTTAGGTCAGTTCATCAGGGTTTTAAATACTTATTCTCCCAACCACATCTCAATGCTTGAAAAAGAAGATGTTAGAATTGATACCTGACTATGATTTTGAGATAAGATATATTAAGGATAAGGAATATCAAGTAGTAGATGCTTTGATTCAAAGGAGACACATTTCCTCAGTGATCTCTATTCACTCAAATTTTGAAGACTAGGTATTACAAAAGTATGTGGGAGATGAGTATTATGAGCAAGTTAAGCAAGTTCTCTTAGTTAATCCTCAAGATTCAAGGCATGATGGGTTCTATTTTGAACCAGATGAAATTTTAAGGTTCAAGGGAAGAATGTATGTTCCAAGTTTTGAGGAGTTAAGAAATATTGAATAGAAAGAGGTTCATTTTGCACCATACTCAGGACACCTTGGAGTGACAAAACTCATAGCTAATGTAAAACCACTTTATTTTTGGAAAGGAATGAAGAGCGACATTGAAAGATTTGTAGTAGGATGTTTGGAATGCCAGAGGGTAAAAGTTGAACATCATCACCCAACATGAATTCTATATCCTCATGAAATTCCAAAGTGGAAGTGACAAATCATTAGTATAGATTTTGTACAAGGTCTTCCTATGTCTAGAAATAGGCATAATTCTATTTTAGTAGTGGTGGATAGACTCACCAAGGTAGCTTATTTTTAACCTGGAAATCTAATGGATGGAGCACTAGTAGTAGCTCATAAGTTTTTCTAGGAAGTATAGATTGCACAGAGTTCTTGAGAAGACCATCTCAGATAGGGATGCATGCATGATGTCAAGGTTTTGGAAAACCTTATTTTTTCACTCATAACTTAGCTCAATATAAACTCAACTTCTCACCTTGAGAAAAATGGTCAGACAGAAAGGGTAATCAAGTTCTTGAAATTTTTTTGAGGATGTATTGCATGGATCAACAATACAAGTGGGAGGAATATCTTCTACCTATGGAATTTTCATACAATAAATCCTATCATTCTGCAATAAAGATGGCTCTATTTGAAGCATTATATGAAAGAAAGCTTCAAACTCCTATAAGCTAGGATAAGCTAGAAGATAGGATTAGCCTTGGACCAAAAATGTTATAAAAAAGGGAAAAGCACATCAAGATGATCAAGAATAGATTTACGGAAGCAAATGATAGACAAAAAATTTATTCTAATTAAATTCACTGAAAAAATTCTCGGTGGGATAAAAATTTATTTTGAGGGTCAAACCTCAAAAGAGTTCCATAAAGTTTGGAAAGTCATCCAAACTAGCCCCTAGATTTGTGGGTCCCTTCAAAGTTCTCGAAGTGATCAACCCAGTTTACTACAAAGTTTATCTACCACTAACTCTTCCCTAGACGCATAATATGTTTCATGTTTCATACCTTAAGAAGTACATAACGGGTATTAATATTATACTTGACTGGAATGCCCTACATGTATAGGATTCAAGAGTGATAACAACTGAGCCTCTCAAGGTGCTCTAAATATGCAAGCTTCACATGCATTACAAAGAGGTTACTCTGTGCAAGGTCTGGTGGGACTAGTATGCAGAGGACAATGCTACATGAGATGATTATAATGAATTTTGTTAGAAGTTTCCTCATTTATTTACTACTTTTTAAATAGATAAAGAACAACTTGTTCATGATTTTATCATGAAACATTGAATCATCGAGGACAATGATCCTTATGAGGGGAGATATGTTACACCCCTAATTCTTTTTACAAATCACTTTTAAATTTTATGTTAAAAATGTGTTTTGACATCACTAGATTATTATATGTTATTTTACATTTTGATGAAATTATAATGCAATGCGATGCATTTTGATTTTAATAATAATTATTATTTAATCAAGATTATGATGTTGGGTCTAATAATAGACTATGTTATTAGATTTCTAAGTGAAATGTAGGATCAAATTCTTACCCTCCTAAAGGGAGAGGGAGAGTATCAATGGAGGGAGGAGTATAGATACGATAAATCAATAGACATGGGAGAGTATCAATAGTGATAAGTTAAATAATTTATCCCATTTTTCTCAGGAAACTACATTTACAGTTTGATATATATATATATACAAATATACATATATATATACCTATATGTAACATATAAATACCTATATATACCACTTTAAATATATATATATATATATATATATATATATATATATATATATATATATATATATATATATATATATATATATATATATATATATATATATATATATATGTAAATAGTGTGTAAGGAATTGGTGGGATAACGAGAAGTTAGAGTAAAACCTACAACCTACTTAGATCACTTGGGGACACTTCCTTCAAGCTTTTAGGAAGAGATGGTTACTGCAACTTTTCTTTGACAAGAAAGTGATGGAATTTCAGAACTTAACCAGGGAAATATGACTATGATTTAGTACTCGAAAAATTTCACCAACTTGTTGAAGTATGTGTCTCAGTATCAGGGGGATGAACGGTTTTGTATCCAAAAAATTATAATGGGACTCAGACCCCACATAGGAGCTGAAGTGGATATGCACGAACCTCAAACCTTGAATGAAGTCTTTCAAAAGGCCACCAAACAAGAACAAAAGGTACAATAGCTATCCAATCTTCACAGCGAATCAAGTTTTAAGTCTTGGTATGGTAAAAATAAATTTCATAAGGGAGACAAGATCCATCAGATCCATAATGTCAAGAGGGAAAGTGAATCACAGGAGAAGGGTGAAGATGGTAACGATGGAAAGAACAAGAAAGCAAACAAAGGAAATGGGAAAGACAACCATAAGCAAAAAGGATTTAGAGAGGACAAGCTAGGAGGTCACAAAGGGCCTCGAGATCATGGATGTTATACTTGTGGAGGTGACCATTATGCCTTGAATTGTCCTTAGCAGTCAAAGTTGCGGAAGGAAGGAAGCTATCAATAGAATCACCAGATCCACGCTGCAATGGATAATAGACAGGAAAAATATCAAGCTTCATCAATTCAATTAACAGGTAAGCTCTATGGCCAATATGTCTCTATCTTAATTAATACTAAAGCAACTGAATGTTTCATAGATCTTAGAATAATATCTAAGATACCCATTAGACCTGGATACATGGAAAAGTCAAGGACAGTCTAGTATGGTAATCGAGCAGAGCAGAGGGTAGATACTTGTCTCTTTTGCAGTAAGCGAGAGCTTCCAACCTTTGAAACTCAGGTCAACCTGTATGTGGCACCCTTAGGCTCATATGATGTAATTTTGGGAATAAATTGGTTAACTGAACATAAGGATTTAGTGAACTATGAGGATAATTTGGTCAACTATCTGGATGATTATGGAAACCTAGTAGAGGTTTGTGGAATGCAGAGACCCTTAGAGCTTAGAACGATTTTTGTGATGCAACTCAAGAAGGCTCATCGAAAGGGGTGTGCAGTTTATGCGGTGCATGTTAGTAATCCTGACAGCAAGGAGCCGTATTTAGATGACTATCCTATTCTCAAGGATTTCCAAGACATATTCCCTGATGAACTTACAAAATTGCCTCTAAAGTGAGAATTCAATTTTTCTATCGACCTAGTTCCAGGAGCTGAGCCTCAATCCAAGGCACCTTATCGGATGACCACCATAGAACTCTATGAGTTGAAGGCCCAACTAATGGAATTTTTGGATAAGGGACTCATAAGACCTAGTGTGTCTCCTTGGGGAGTGCCGGTTATTTTTTGTGAAAAAGAAAGATGGAACTTTGCATCTAAGTATAGATTATTAGATGTTGAACAAGGTCACCATCAAGAACCAATATCCACTTCCAAGGATTGATGAATTGTTTGATCAAATGAAGGGAGCGATGGTGTTCTCCAAAATTGTTCTCAAGTCAAGGTACCATTAATTGAGGATTAAGGAAGAAGATATTCCAAAGACTGCATTCAGAACTCGGTATGGGCATTACAAGTTCACAGTGGTATCTTTCAATTTAACTAATGCACCAACAACCTTTATGAACCTTATGAATAGTTTTTTCAGAGACTGCTTGGATGATTTTGTCATGATCTTTATTGATGACATCTTAGTCTACTCAAAGACTATCGAAGAGCATGATAGATATTTGAGGATAGTTTTTTTAGCGATTGAGAGAAAGGAAAATCTTTGGAAAGTTGTCCAAGTGTTCCTTGTATTAGGATACAGTGCACTATTTGGGCCATATCATTTCAACTGAAGGAGTCTTCGTGGATCCCAAGAAGATCAAGGCGATCATGGAATGGACAGTGCCTCAGAATGTTTTAGAAGTCCATAGCTTCATGGGCCTCGTAGGATACTATAGGAAGTTTTTGCAAGGGTTCTCCCAAATTTCATCTCCTATTACCTCACTCCAAAGGAAGGGAACACGGTTTGAATGGACTAAGAAATGCGAGTAGGCATTCCAACTCCTGAAGGAGAGGCTCACGACAACACCAGTGTTGACTATCCCTGATCCTAATGGGAGATTCACAGTAATCACACATGCTTCAGGAGAGGGATTGGGAACAAGTATTAATGCAAGAAGGACAAGTGGTAGCATATGAATCAAGGAAGATCAAGAAACACAAAGTGAACTACACTCATGATTTGGAATTGGCGGCCATAGTTCATGCCTTATAGATGTGGAGGCATTACCTTTTGGGAAAACTGTTTGAAATCAAGACAGACCATTTGGGGTTGAGATACATATTTACCCAGCCAAACCTTAATGCACGACAGAGAAGATGGTTAGAATTCCTTAGCGAGTATGACTTTGTAATTGAATACATAAAAGAGAAAGATAACAGAGTGGCTGATACTCTTAGTAGACGAAGACATATGACAACCATGATCTCAACAAGGTCTAATTTGAGGTAGTAGATAATTTAGAATCTACCAGGGGATGAGCACTATGAAAGAGTGAAGAGTGCCCTAGCAGAAAATCCTTTGAATCATTGGTTTGATGGGTATGAGATCGAACCAAATGGTATTTTGAGGTACCAGAGAAGAATGCATATTCCTGACTCTAGAGAGCTGAGAAAGTTGGTTTTAGAAGTTCACAATGCACCTTATTCAAGACACCCTAGTGTATCCAAGATGATCGTGGAGTTGAAGACTTAGTATTTTTGGCCTAAACTCAAGAAGGATGTAGTGGAGTACGTAGCCAAATTCTTGGAGTGCCAACGAGTTAAGGATGAGCATGCACACCCAGCTGAGTTATTGTATCCTCATGACATACCTGAGTATAAATGGCAGGTGATCAATATGGATTTTTTATAGGGGTTGTCATTGAGCAAGAATAAGCATGATGTTATCTTGGTCATGATTAATAAGTTGACCAAGGTTGCGCACTTCATTTTGGGAAACCTTAAGGATGGATCGTTGACCTTGGCTAAGAAGTTTGTTCAGGAGATCTTCCATTTACATGGAGTGCCAAAGACTATCATTTCTGATAGGGACACATAGATGACCTCAAGGTTTTAGATGACCTTGAATGTGGCATTGGGGACTAAATTGAATTTCAGCTTGAAATATCATCCTCAGAGTGATAAGGAGACAAAAAGGGTGAATCAGGTAGTCGAAGACCTCCTTTGAATGTATTGTATGGACCAACAGTATAGGTGGGCAAAATATTTTCCTTTGGTAGATTTTGCTTACAACAACTCCTATCATACATCCTTATGCATGGAACCATTTGAAGCCTTGTATGGGTGGAAGTGTCATACCCCCATCAATTGTGATAAACTAGAGGATATGATCATAATAGGACCTGAAATGCTTAAGGAAATGGAAGAACAAATGAGGGTCATTAAGAGCAGATTGAAAGAGGTGACAAACCGACATAAGAGTTATGTCGACGAGAAGCAAACTCTTAGATAGTTCACAACAGGGGAAAAAATTTCTTGAGAGTTAAACCTCATAAAAGCTCTATTGCTCTTGGAAAGTCTTCCAAGTTGGCCCCAAGATATGTGGGACCGCTTGAAGTCTTGGAAGTGATTAACCCAATTGCTTATAAACTAGATCTACCACCTTCTCTGGCTCGACTTCATAATGTTTTTCATGTTTCCTTGCTTAATCCATATCATCTTGATGTGACTCATGTACTTGATTGGAAATTCTTGTAGGTATAGGATCCAAGAGTGGTGCTAGTGGAGCCCATTAGAATCTTGGATAGATGCAATGTTAAGTTGCGAAGCAGAGATATTGCTCAGTTTAAGTTCCAATGGGACCAGTACTCAAAGGATAATGTTGCTTGGGAGGATGCGGAAGAAATAGAACACTCCTTTCCACATTTGCTTTCTTGAAAGAGAAACTCAATAATTTTGTTTGAAATTTTTGAATTGAGATACTATGATATTTCATGCTTTAAAAATATGATGTTGAAATAGACATACATTTTTTATTTGACGTTGAAATAGACATATATTTTTGATCTAATGTTGAAATAGACATATATTTTTAATGTGATGTTGAAATAGACATATATTTTTGATGTGATGTTGAAATAGACATATATTTTTGATGAGATGTTGAAATAGACATGAATATTCAAATTTGATATAATGATCTTTTATTTGACTTACTAGACATCAAGACGATGTCTCTTCCAAGAGGGGAAGGATTTCATAACCTAATTTTATTGCATATTTATTATAATATGGTAAGTGGAATTATTGAAGAAATTCAATAAATATTAAATGAAGATTCTGGAATATTCAAAAATTGAATGAAAGAAGTTGACTGACGTTGAGTTTGTAAACTTTTGAAAATTTATTTTATATGTTACCAAGAATTGAACATTACTGATCAATTTGCAAGTGCAAGTGTGTGTAGCTACAGGGTGACAGGTTGAAGGACAAGAACACGGTTGAAGTAGGATTGTTTAGCCAGATCGAACAGTAAGCCAATTGGAATCTGGGTGCACACACCACAATGGCATGATGACTTACATTTGAACTAAATTGTATATATAAGAGAATATAATTTCCTGACTTGAACTATTTCAGTGTTTGAAAATGAATGGTTTGTAGATTAAATTTTCTTTTCAAAACTTTGTGATTTGAAGGAAACAAAAGCAAGCATTTGTAAAGAAAATTATTTTCTTTAGTGTAAATATATATATATATATGCTCGAAATGAAAATTCAAGTTCCTTGCTTCAAATGATAGTGTATGGAACTTTTGAGCCATTCCAAAACAAGTAACTTGTATATAAATGCATAATACATACATACATACATATATATATATACATATTATTTGAATACATGGTAGATGCGAATGAAATTATTTAAATGCATATAGAGATACAAATATATAAGTATATATATATACATACGTATATATATATATATTACATACATATATATATATATATATATGCATACATATACATACATATACATATTTAAATTCATATTGAATTCAAATGGATAACCAATGTATTATGAATCAGACTGTGGAAATCAATGAAAAATCACAAGGTGAAAACCATGATGGACGTGGCCTACCGAATCATAAAGACAATACTCAAAATAGAGGTCGGTGGCTATGGTAGGTAACACCCAGCCACATGCAAAACAAAAAGGCGTTTTGTTTCCATTTTGAAATGAATAGGGGAAGGGAAAAAAGATAGCAAACTTTGGGAAAGATTCATTCCACAGCAAGGAAAAAAGTAGAGAAAGTCAAAGTGTTAGAAAAATCAGAGGCAAGCCTCATTCAAAGCTCAATTATTGAGGTAATTTGAGTCTTTAGTAGCAATTCGATTTCAATAAATTTATTTTGGAAGTCATTGTACTTTTAGGAAAATTCAATAGGCACAATATAATGTATTCTTGTGACTGTGAGTTCGGCCTTGAACTGAGTATAATGTTTGATCAACCACCTTTTGGGGTCGCATGGCCTATGACCTGCTTGTAAAGAAGTGTTTCTGATAGACCCTTATCGACTGGACCGAGGCTTGAGAACCTTTCAGGGTACGACTGTTGTGTTAGACACACGATTATGTGAGCCATATTATGGCAATTAGAATTATATTCTGATCAAATATGTTTTTATTATTAACTGGTATTGTATGGTTTGAATTTCAAACCCATGCAAGGGGTATAAGCCCTATGTAAATGTATTTTCAAACATGCCATCTATGTTTTCATTTATCTATGTCTCCCTTCCATTATCAGCTAAGCCAAAATGGTAAGAGGGTCGAGTATTTCTTTAAAATAGTGATCATTGTTACATATAGAGGCCACCATTGATTTGGGAAGACAATGGATGATAAGGTCTAGTTACTTAAACCATGATAGGTACGATCTTTAAGATCGATGATAGTATTCTCTTGAAAAGAATACAAAAGAGTCTACATGTTGAAACTTGTTTGTGATACAAACCCAACTAGATTATGGGTAAACTTGAAACATGACCCGTGGTCGGTTTAGGAAAAGATGAACTTGTCATGTAGGACAGTCGATTGTAGAACAACCAAGAACGCCTTGAATATGGTCTAGAAATGGCACGTGTTAAGAAGGAAACCCTAGTAACCTTAGAGTTAAGTATGGATGCTCTGTTTGAATCAATCAGTATGTCAAACTAGTTCATTATAATATTTGTATGAGTGCTCTTAAACTTTAATTAATATTTATATGGAACAATGGACATTCTGACAGTCTAATTTGTCAAAGGAAAATTAAACTATTCTGTTTGAAATGAAAGATGAGATAGTTGTAGACAATACTTCTACTGAAAAACAACATTGTTATCTCTCTATTCATTGAAATAAAACTCATTTTGTTAAAAAATTGTGAATGTTCTATTGGAAAATGATGTTTTTCATCATTAAGTGAAACTGTTTGGTTTGAAACAGTAATGTAATGATGAAGACAACGAATAATCTTTTTTAAACGACACTATTTTGTTGATTAAGTTATCAGTGAAATTGTAAATAGCTTGTTTTATATTTGTTTAGTAGGAAACAATACTTGTTATGTTCAAACAATGATTGTACATGTGAGAACAACTTGCTTTATAACTGTTTAGTAGGAAACAATACTTATTCTATTCAAACAATGAATGTACATGTGTAAACAACTAGATTTACAACTGTTTAATAGGAAATAGTACTTGTTTTACATAAACAATGAATGCTCATATGTATACATCTTGTTTTATGATTGTTTAGTAGGAAACAATATTTATTCTATTCAAACAATGAATGTTGTTAAGTAACCAACAATGTTAGAGAAACATAGTAGTGAGAATGCAATAATAGTATGTGAGAAACTATTAGCATAGACTTGTTCTATTTTTTATTTTGACAAGAAACGTCAATTGAAAAACTAATTTAAGATTGCAATATGAGTTAATGATTATTTTAGAATGTATGCACAAACTATAACATTAGTAGGCACATATATGTGTATGCACATAGACTTCATCTATGTACATACACATACTTACATGACATACCTTATTTTGTTTGAAGTACATTTTTAAAAGGAAAATGCTTAAGATGTTAAGTCTAGATATAGTCATAAGAGTGATATGAATGATTGTTGAATTACCCTGTGTCTAGATATAGTCATAAGAGTGATATGAATGATTGTTGAATTACCCTGTGAATCATAAATCTGATTTCTGATTAGAGTATAAATTAGTATTATGTTTCTTCTTTTGAAGACATTTGGGAAGAATATTTTAAATAATTGAACAAAACAGTGATACCTTAGTTAACTAGAGCACCTATGGGTAGATGCTACTAGAGGGTAGATAACTATTATGAGATGTATAGTAGAAAGTTACCTTCCGGGACGGGTGCCAAAATGGAGTTCAAAGAGTATAGGTTTGCTTTACCAAAACCTATTGTTTGTTGTTGTTGCAACACACTTATTATGCTTGGCCTTGAGCAATGTAGTTCATTATGTATGTATGAATGAACTCTGTGATTTCACTCTCTACCATTCCTAGCATAGATCTTACACTTTCTTTTCTAACTTGTAGATAGAAATTGCACGTTGATGTATGGGCACGCACCAGATTCCACTTTGCATATTATTCTCTAGCTAAACTTTCCATGCAGGGTCGGGGATTCTTCAAGTCGAAAGAATACCGGAGAAGCATAAGCTTCGTGGTTGGGTGATAAAGTGATTCAACCATGTTCTTGTCCACTAGTGGAGGCGAGCATTGAAGAAGAACCATAGTTGTTCATTAGACTATTATAGTCTATGATGTAACTTGATGTAATTCACTCATGTACTTGACGGAAAATGTACTATGTAATTTGACATTGTGGCCTTAGGAGCCAAGTAAAAACTTGATATTGTAATTTGACTATTGAAGTGAATACAAGAATCTTTGACTCATTTTAAATGGACATACATGTAGCTATGATTAACTTTCGCCACTAGTTATGTCTTTTTAATTTGGAGTATATTCATGTGTTATTTACAATAATATTAATTAAGTAATAATTGGGAATGGGTTATTACAACATGATGGAGGATGAGAGGATTCATGTTTGAGATGGTGGTACATTGGTTATTATTGCAAGTATCTTGATGGAGAAAATGAAGCACTTGGATGTCTTGATGACCTACATCTTGGCTATAGGGATTGTTCCCTTGATGATTGAGTTTAATGTTAATCCCTTATGTAATGTATACAACAAGTGGGTGAATATTTGGAAAAGGTGTATTGTTCACATTGCATAATGTTTATAATATAAAATGCAATAGTTACTTATGGTGTACCTAGGAATCTAGGGATGTGTGTCATATAGGTTAGACATTATTGGGGTCACTTGTATGTTGTATGTAACGTTGGGATAAATATGTAATGTGGATGTTACATTGAAAAATATTTGATATTGGGAAACCTTAGTACCAAAAAATAAATGTGGGGGACAATATTTTGTAAGCTCGTTGTTTAAAGGCACATGATTTATAGCTTGTTTCTATAAAAGCAAGCATACGAGCAATTATTAAGATTGGATTGTGTAACATTTGGCTTCATTGTGAAGGTTAACTAAGCATCTCTTGCAGGTTGCATATGTGAGGAGAGGAAGCATGGATTGGGATGTGTGGTTACATGATTTTTATTTTCTTTAACACATGGAGTGTAATTAGGGAGCTTGACGTTTCTAAAGCCTTGCATGGAGACTATGCATGTGTTGTAATCTTTGATCATGAGATAATGTATTGAGTGCGTAAGTGTTTTTTTGAGGGTTTTCCCAAGGTACATCTGAAAATATATGGAGCACCACTTTGAGGCCAATTTACCAAAAAAATAAAATTATCTAAAAACTTGATGTTTCAATAAATCCTACTCATGTAAATAACATTTTAAAAAAAATATAAAAATACCCTTTTGTAGATCCATAAGTGTAGTTTTCAAAAATATATTTATTTTAATAGTTTAATTATTATTTATATTTTATTTTTTATTTTTACTAAATGTAGGTTATCGACACAAAATATTAGGTTGATTACCATGCCAAGGAGAAATACTAAAACTTATTAAAAAAAATTGAAAAAATATGATGCATTAAATAAAAGAATCTATATCAAGATTGTATAACTTTTTTTTCATTGTAGATAAATATTTAAATAAAAGTTGACGTCAAATGGAAACAATTTTTTTTTTATACACACATTTTAATATTTATTTAGAAAATAAATTTTACTATAAAAAAATTGACGTCTCATGTAACTTCATTTTTCAGCATTTTATTAGTAACTAAATTATAGTGTTAATTTATTAAAAACTAGTTTAATATAATTTTCTATTTTAAAAAAAAAAATACAAACATGAAATATATTAAAAAATACACATTTTACTAGTAACTTCATTTTTCAGCATTTTATTAGTAACTAAATTATAGTGTTAATTTATTAAAAACTAGTTTAAAATAATTTTCTATTTTTTTTAAAAAAATACAAACATGAAATATATTAAAAAATACACATTTTACTAGTTTACATCATTTCAAAATTCAAAACATAAATGCTACTTTTTAGTGATTCAAGTTTAAAAGTTGGATTAGTGTTGGCCGTTTCCTTTATAAAGTGACACAGCTTTGTGCTTTTACCCTTGACTTTTATTTTAAGGGGGTCTCCTAGAAAAGTAACATAAATATATCAAGTGATAGACTTTAACAACAAGCTTAGTTGGGAAACTTGCAAAAACAAGAGAATTTTGGGAGGCTAGAGAACACTTTTTGCATTACAAAATAGAAGTAGAGAGGCTAAGTTATGAAATTGAAAAAATATTCAAGATTTATTTGAGATATTACTAATTATAGTGGTGCTTTATAAGTGTGAAGTATAGGCTAGCAACACATCAAAAATAAAATGGGATAGATAAAAATTGTTGGTGTTCGAATAAGGTATTTTACATAACTAGTTCACCTAATAGGTTATATTTACATGCTAAGTTTACTTAGGTCCTATTTTACAAGTCTTAGTTTGCATTACATCTTGTCATATCTTATGTCATTTACTTCTTGTATCTGAAGTCATTTAATATTATTTGTCTCTTGTCATAGGATTAAAACACTTGTCATGATCTCAAGTCTAATCCTATATCTCGTTTTGGCTATATAACAAAGGAATTCTCATTTTTAAATCATTCCATTCTATTGCATTGTATTGCATTGCATTTTGATCACATTTGATCTAATATTATTTTGCATCCATTATAGCAAATGTATGCTCTTGCTTTTCTCTCTTGTAGAAGGTTATTTTTAGTTTTGTAGGTGATCCTAAGAGCTTGAGTCCTTAAACGACTCTAACATAAATGATACAAAAGCTTTTGATTACAGGTAAATTCAAAATAAAAGTTTTAATTTCATGTGAGGTTCTTCTTACAAAAACAAGTACCTTATCTATTGAGGTAACAAACTTACAATATCAAAAGAAATTGAACAAATGGAGGCAAATAAATGGCCTAAGGTTGACACCAAAAAAATCTTTAACAAGAGAAAGAATCCCTAGATAGAGCAAACAACAAATAGATATCAATAGGAATATCAACTTGAATGCATATTCAAATAATAATAAAAATATAAACTGATATGAATAATTTTTGTAAAACTAAATAAGAAAGAGAATATTATCTTGATGAAATTATTCTACATTTGACCACCACCAAAAGACTTATGTAAGAACAAATTTTATTTAATAAACAAAAATACTCATAATGCACTCGAAAACTAAAACTAAGTCACATCATTGAAAATAGAAAAGACCAAAAGAAAAAGGAAAAGAGACAATAATTAAATTAATAAAAATACACTTTATTTCAAAATAATAATAAATAACTAAATCAACTATCAAATAAAGTGTCTTTAACCTGGTATATATTCCATCCCATTTTTCTTCTGCCTATTTGTTTTAACACGTGGGGTGAAAATGATCTCAATCCACCAAATTCTAACCTCCCACCAGAACACAATATATTAAACTCAGGCAATCACCAATGTACCAACTCCACGAATAACTTCAGCTACTGGTCTGGAGGCCAAATATTTATAAGATACTGTTGTGTGCTTGGGAATTCATAATTAGGTCAAACTATTAATGAAGAATGTTATGAAGCACAAATTTTAATATGATTACTGAAAGTTTTATCTTAAAAGAGGCAAAAAGAACTTGAGGAATTGTTTTCCATGAAAGATTCATAGTAAAGCAAGATTTGAAACATGCCCATCTCCAGTAACAAAAGTCTCTATCAGATGATGTGTTTAGGCCATCATGAAACGATTTCCTCAACAGCTCAGGTCGACCATTAATATGACTGCTTGAAATAAGTATTATGATATAGATATAAAATTATGGCATCACCCTGTAACTATGGGATAAGGAATATGTGCAACGACTAAGCCGGCAAAATCAGTATCAGCTGGATCTCATCTTCCGAGGTGTACCCCATCAACCATATATTTCAATAGTTGAACACAATCTGTAACACATGCTGTGCAGCGGTGCAGGGATAAACTTTACTGCACGTTCCATTAACTTAATACTATGTTCTCACAGTAGGAAACTTTAAAGCTTCTCCCAAATCTTTTGCATGTATATCATTTCACTGCTCAGTGCTCCATATTTTAATCGGATGGTTAATAGCACACTTCTTTTCCCCAGCAATAATTCACTGCGAGCCCAATATTTCCTGTTTTCTGAGCTCCACAGAGCAATAATGCCTAATAACTGTCTTTCGTGGATCTATTTATCTCTGACGTTTGTGGTGTTGTATTAGATTTTGATTGAAATGAGTAATTCACTGCGAGCCCAATATTTCCTGTTTTCTGAGCAATAATGCCTAATAACTGTCTTTCGTGGATCTATTTATCTCTGACGTTTGTGGTGTTGTATTAGATTTTGATTGAAATGAGTAATTCAATGCGAGCCCAATATTTCCTGTTTTCTGAGCAATAATGCCTAATAACTGTCTTTCATGGATCTATTTATCTCTGACGTTTGTGGTGTTGTATTAGATTTTGATTGAAATGAGATGAAAAATTATATGCCTATTTTAAATTTGGGAGAGGCTAGAGATCTCTTGATCTTGAAGATCGTGTGTTGAAACAGTTATTCTTTAATGAGCTTTCAACATGGAATCCAAGGAGCCTACACCTAGGTTGGACACTTCGACCTATTGAGGAGATTGTCTTTGGTGATATTCATTGTGTCTTGGTGTATCCTATAGGAGACAACCACATTCCCCACTCTTGATCCTCTCGATAGTGGCTCATTTGATATTTATTACCCACTTTATTTTCACATGCATTTTGTTTCATGTTTTTTTTATCATGAGAATGATTCTTGGGCTATGGATGTTAGCTTTGAGGGGCTTATTTGAGGGTTATTTGCAATGGTTTATTTTTCCTTTATCTTCACATGGGAATGAGTCTTGAGCTATGGATGTTAGTTTTGGACGTCTTATCTAAGGAGTGTAGAGGATGGTTTGGGGTTTATTCCCTATCTTTGGGTATGGATGTTTCATTTGATCTTCCTTTGGTTTGAGAGGCTTACATCCTAGTTTGTCTAATGATTCACATTATATGTTTGATATTTGACTTGAATGGTTGGATTTTGATAAGGATTTAACTATTTGGTTTTTTATGAAGGAGATCTTATTTTTCGAAACTTAAGCATTTATAAGTGTTGATAGAAGGACATCCTACATGGTTTTGATTTGCAGGTTTTCTCCATGGTGTTGTGTTTCTTCTCATAGCTTCATGTTCATACGGTATTATATTTGAGGTTGGTGTGGATCCATTTTGATCAATATGTTTGTGGTCATATGTTGTTATTGTACTTTATAATTTAATTTTGGGTAACAATATGGAGGATCTCTAATCTATATCTTCTATGATATAGAAAACTTGGGAGAGCTATGGAGACTAGTGGTGAGAGTTATGTTGTAATTTTTTTTTTTGTAGGTTTGCATATCATTTGTGGATGTTCCTTGGTATTGATGATATTTACTACACCTTCTATGCAAGTGCTATTATTAGAATTTTGGATGCCTTAATTGATCTTATGTTTTACATTATCCATACAATAAGAGTTTAGGGTTGTATATATGTCCTTTGTTGGATGTTCTCATTATATTTTGATGTTAAGGGTCTTCACAATTTCTTTATGTAAGATAATGTATATAGGGACTTGCACAATCATGTATTAGGTTGGATATATTGATGGTATAAGGTCTACCTTTTATAATGAGTATGCCTCAATTTTGAGGTATGGTTAGTGGGATGTGTTAGAAACTAGTCATGGTTTTTATTCTAGCTATGGTGATTAATTATTGATAGTTACTTGGGCCTATTTGCTACTATTGGATTAGTGTTTGTGTTTGGATTTTGAGTTAAGATAAGATTCATGCTTCTATGTGACAGTGTAGCATTTCTCTTTAGGTTGGATCTTATATTTTGTGCATTTGCATGATGGAGGATGAGAGGATTCATGTTTGAGATGGTGGTACCTTGGTTATTATTGTAGGTATCTTAATGGAGCAAATGAAGCACTTGGATGTCTTGATGACCTTCATGTTGGCTATAGGGATTGTTCCCTTGATGATTGAGTTTAATCTTAACCCCTTTATGTAGTGTATACAACAAGTGGATGAATATTTGGAAAAGGTGTATTGTTCACATTGCATAATGATTATAATATAAAATGCAATATTTACTTATGGTGTACCTAGGAATCCAAGGATGTGTGTGTCACATAGGTTAGACATTATTGGGGTCACTTGTATGTTGTATGTAACATTGGGATAAATATTTAATGTGGATGTTACATTGAAAAATGTTTGATATTGGGAAACCTTAGTACCAAAAAATAAATGAGGGGGACAATATTTTGTAAGCTCGTTGTTTAGAGGCACATGATTTATGTAATACCACTTGGTAGTTTTGTGCAAGCTTGTTTCTATAAAATCAAGCATATGAGCAATTATTAAGATTGGCTTGTGTAACATTTGGCTTCTTTGTGAAGGTTAACTAAGCATCTCTTGTAGGTTGCATATGTGAGGAGAGGAAGCATGGATTGGGATGTGTGGTTACATGATTTTTATTTTCTTGTTCACATGGAGTGTAATTAGGGAGCTTGATGTTTCAAAAGCCTTACATGGAGACTATACATGTGTTGTAATCTCTAATCATGAGATAATGTATTGAGTGTGTAAGTGTTTTTTTAGGGTTTTCCCAAGGTACATCTGATGTCATCTTGATGGTACACATTTGTCTATTATTTTGCATTATGGATTTTGAATACTTGTTTGGATATTTTTCTATCTTTGGGTTATGTGGAAGTAGTTTATTACGGCTAAAAATACATTTTTATGCTCTAGGTTGGACATAAAACCCTCCAACAAGAAAAAACTAAGGTTTTAAACCAAAATACTCATCAATAGATCATGGAATTATTTTGAAGCGTGTCAATGAAAAATGTAACAAAAAAGGGGAAGTTTATTGTTGTTTTGTGGGCTTCATGAAATCTTTTGACATGGTTCCTAGAAGTAAATTATGTAGTGAAATGGAAGATCTAAGAATTCTAGAGCAATATAGGGCAACAATTTATAGAATTTATGAGGGTTAACTAAAAATTAGAATTGAAGCAATCCTTTTAGAAAGCTTTGGGCATTACATAGGAGTTATGTAAGCAAGACCACTATCCCCTACCCTATTTGGCTTATATATTGATAGCTTGGAAGAATGACTAAGTTTGTGAGGGAACAATGCTCTTGTGGGAGAGTATGTTGTGAGACATCTTTAATATGCAAATGATCTCATTTTGATTGCAAGGTTTGATCAAGGGCTAAAAGAGCACTGAAAGGCCTTAAAAAAAATGCAAGGAGTTGGGCATGCAAGTAAATAGCTCATCAAATCAAAGATCTTGATCTTCTCTAGTTGAAAGAAAAAAAATAGTTTGAGGGTAAAAGTACAATGTTGTGTCACACTTTCGGCCAACTTATCAGCACAACTAAATTTAAGTATTTCTAACTAAAAATCAATTTTGGTCAAACATATGATCTAGTAAGATTCATTCTAGCCAGGTTATATACTTCCACAACTTTTTCAACTAAAATTGAACATTGGCTAAAAATATATGGAGCACCACTTTGAAGCCAATTTACCAAAAAATTAAAATTATATGAAAACTTGATGTTTCAATAAATCCTACTCATGTAAATAACATTTTTTTTAAAATATAAAAATACCCTTTTGTAGTTTTCAAAAATATATTTGTTTTAATAGTTTAATTATTATTTATATTTTATTTTTTATTTTTAATAAATGTAGGTTATCGAAACAAAATATTAGGTTGATTACCATGCCAAGGAGAAATACTAAAACTTATTAAAAAAAATAGAAAAAAATATGATGCACTAGATAAAATAATCTATATCAAGATGGTATATTTTTTCCATTTTTGATACACACATTTTAATATTTATTTAAAAAATAAAATTTACTATAAAAAGTTTGACATCTCATGTAACTTCATTTTTTTAGCATTATCAAGAACTAAATTATAGTGTTAATTTGTTAAAAACTAGTTTAAAATAATTTTCTATTTTTTTTTTTTAAATACAAACATAAAATATTTTTAAAAATACACATTTTACTAGTTTACATCATTTCAAAATTTAAAACTTATATGCTACTTTTTGGTGATTCGAGTTTAAAAGTTGGATCAGTGTTGGTTGTTTCCTTTATAAAGTGTGACACAACTTTGTGCTTTTACCCTTGACTTTTATTTTAAAGGGTTCTCCTAGAAAAGTAACATAATACAAATATATTGGGATAGACTTTAACAACAAGCTTAGTTGGGAAACTTGCAAAAACAAGAGAATTTTGGGAGGCTAGAGAACACTTTTTGCATTACAAAATAGAAGTAAAGAGGCTAAGTTATGAGATTGAAAAATATTCAAGATTTGTTTGAGATATTACTAATTATAGTGGTGCTTTTTAAGTGTGAAGTATAGGCTAGCGACACATCAAAAATAAAATGGGATAGATATAAATTGTTGGTGTAAATAAGGTATTTTACATAACTAGTTCATCTAATAGGTTTTATTTACTCTATGTTAAGTTTACTTAGGTCCTAGGAATCTTTCTACTTGAGTCTTAGTTTGCATTAGATCTTGCCTTATCTTATGCCATTTACTTTTTGTGTCCTAGGTCATTTAATATTATTTGTCTCTTGTCATAGGATTAAGACACTTGTCATGATCATGTCTAATTCTATATCTCATTTTGGCTATATAACAAAGGGGTTCTAATTTGTAATCATTCCATTCCTTTGTATTGTATTGTATATTGATCACATTTGGTCTAATATTATTTGCATCCATTATAGCAAATGTATGCTCTTACTTTTCTCTCTTGTAGAAGGTTATTTTTGGTTTTGTAGGTGATCCTAGGAGCTTGAGTCCTTAAGTGACTAACATAAATGATACAAAAGCTTTTGATTATAGGTAAATTAAAAATAAAAGCTTTAATTTCTTGTGAGGTTCTTTTAGCAAAAACAAGTACATTATCTATTGAGGTAACTACTATTGTTCATCTCTTGAATATCAAAACAAATTGAGCAAATGGAGGCAAATAGATGGCCCAAGGTTGACACCAAAAAATCTTTAATGAGAGAAAGAATCCCTACATAAAGCAAACAACAAATATATATCAATAGGAATATCAACTTGAATGCATATTCAAATAATAAAAAATATATAAAAACTTGTTATGAATAAATTTTGTAAAACTATATAAAAAAGAGAAAATATTATCTTGATGAATTTGTTTTGCGTATGAACACCACCAAAAGACTTATGTAAGAACATATTTTATTTAATGAAAAAAAATACTCATAATGCACTTGAAAACTAAAACTAAGTCACATCATCAAAAATAGAAAAGACCAAAAGAAAAAGAAAAAGAGACGTGTTCAATTAATTTAAAAATACACTTTATTTTAAAATAATAATAAATAACTAAATCAACTATGAAATAAAGTATCTTTAACCTGGTAAATATTCCATCCGGGTGTGTGCAAGAAGTTGAGTCCACTTTTTGGCCAAAAAGTGGAAGTGTTTTCCCTGATTTTCAGTATTTGACACATTTGACCTTAAAATTTGAAGCACTTAGAGATGAAATCTTTAAAAAAGTCACTAACCATAAAATGTAGTGCTCAGAGTCTAGTTTCCAAATATGTAATTTATTTCAATACCCAGATTGTACAAATTGAGTTTCAATAGGCATTTCAAAAACCAACATTTAAAAGTCATTTTTTTGTACCATACCATGCACGTGTACGACATCCATTTTTGACTTAAATTATCGTATTTTTCTAAATCCTTTTGGGAAAAGTTTTATGACTCATTGAACCTTGCTCTTGATATTTTTTTGTAATTTTTTATTGAATATTTTTTTGTTAATTTTTTATTAGGCAGATTTGTTGTTTTGAAAAATCGTCATGTACGACATGCATAAGATGACCTAAACTTATCATTTTTTGATTTTTTTTTTCAAATTGAAAAGAATTGTCTGAAGTTTGCTCTCGTGCAATCCGTTTTCAAAATGTTATGTTGATCAAAAGTTATTCAAATAGTAAAAAACTCTGATATTTAAAGTTTATGGACCAATTTTATTAGAAATTAATTGAAAAATGCAAAAAATAATTCAATTGCAAAACAAATTATATATTTAGAATCTGCATTGTTTGATCTAAAATGGGTTTTCATTTTGTCAGAAAATTTTCAAAAAAAGGTCGTCAGCCATATGTCCAAAGTCGATATTTTGCTTTGACATTGTTAGGGCTTTCAATTTGCAGGTCAAACCAGGTTGAAGGCTTAGGTTCGGACTTCCAAAGCTATTCCCGAACCTAAAACCATGGCAAAAACCCGCCCACGATGCAAAACCAAATTCAAATTTCAAAAAATGGGATCCCGATTATAACACGGGATCCCGTTTTGTTTTCGACCGTTGAAAAAGTAACGGGATCCCGTTTATAACACGGGATCCCGTTACCCTTACAACGGCTCACGGAGTGAATTCTAATAAACGGGATCCCGATTATGGAGCGGGATCCCGTTTATTATAAACGGGATCCCGTTTATAACGGGATCCCGTTTTATATTATTTAAAAACACTGTTGACAATTACTGTCAACTCTGTAACTTTGCAACTTGACATGTATGGCCGAGAGCACTGAAAATCAATTATTTTTCATATGTTATTGTATTTACAGGTGGTCAACTTGATTTTTTGTTAATTTTATCAAAGGGAGCATCGTCTACACCATTTTTGAAGTGAAATTTGCAATATGGATTGAATTTTTCAAAGGAAGCAGAAAGAGAACAATTTTTAAAGTGGAATTGTGGTAGTTTTCTATTTGTTTTGAGGAACACAAAAAGAAGAATTTTGGCGTAATAGGTATTCAACTTCCAATTTGGATTCAATATTTTGAAGTATTTCACTATTAACATTCATCTGTGCTTGAAAATTTTATAATTATGGGAGATAAATTTCGTAATAAGAGAAGAAAGACATTGACTCCTCAAGAAGTTGAAGCAAATAAAGAAAAAGAGAGACAAAGACAAAGAGAAAGAAGAATGAGAATAAAATCAATGAGCGATGGTGGAGCAACCAATTCAACAACTATTGAAGATGAAAACATTGAAGATACCATAGTTGTAGATGAAGCTAATTTGTAAGGAGTCAATTTGGAGAAGAATATGATTATACAAACAAGTCCTACTATGTCTTCAAATCCCTCTTTGAATGCTATGGGGAATGTTTCAATATGCACAAATCCAGGTACATCTTCAAATCCACATGTTAGTGAAATGGTAAATTTGTATGTAGAAGATTTACAAGAAATTTTGGATATAATGATGTTGACATTGACTATATTATTCAAAGAAATGAAACTTTATAGAATTTGTTGAAAACAAAAAGAAGAAAAATCTTTGTTGCAAATGAAAATCAAAATGATCATTTTTCTTGAAAATGAAAACAAAACATATATTTTTTTGATGAAAATGAAAATGAAAATGAAAACCCGTTTTTGTTGATGAAAATGAAAATGAGAACCGTTTTGTTAATGAAAGAATGAAGATGAAAATGAAAATGAAAACGTTTTGTTGATGAAAATGAAAATGAAAATAAAGCTGTTTGTTGATGAAAAGAAATGAAAATGAAAATGTTGTTTTGTTGATGAAAATGAAGATGAAAATTTAGAATGTGATGTTGAATTTAATGAAAATACTTTTTAAAATTGGAAGTGGTGTTTTAGATAATCTTCGATCAAATTTCTTGGAGGAGGCAAATAAGAGCATATCGCAGAATAGAATATACACGAATTCTTTTATAAAGTAGAAATATTGCATTTCAATGTCAACTAATGATGCAATTGATGAAAATGCAAAATGAGGAAAGTAATGAAAAGGTTAAGGCTTTATGTTAAACCAAAAAGAAAAAGATCAATCATTAAAACATTCTATGTCTCTGTTGCTAGTGCCATTCAATCTATTGGAAAAATAGTTGATCTAAAGAGATAAGCATGACAAGAAGAGCTATAACTCTTTATATAGTCAATAAAACAACTGAATAAAAGAATGGTAAGCAATATTAGTGAAGTTTTAAAAATGCATCTAAAAACATTACTAAGAGCAGCAAAAGAAGAGAAGTATGAAAATGATCCTATCAATCCAATGTTGAGTTTACGATTGAGGGCGACTACCAAGGTCTGATATTAAATTGAGTGTTGAAATTAAATCTTTGATCGAAAAATTTTGGCATGATAATACTAGGGTTTCATCTAATGCTAGAGATGTTTTAAAATTAAGGGTGGGGTCCAAAGTCTGCGATCCTCACCCAAAACACCTATTAGATACAACACAAGCTGAATTTTATAGAAAATTTTGTAGCGATTCAGTGTTACCTGGTAATATTAAAATAAGTCAAAGGTCTTTTGAAAAATGTAAACCTTGGTATGTCAAAATTAGTAAGCAACAAATATCTTGTTGTTGTAAAATACATGTTAAATTTCGTTATTTTTATGATGTTTTTTGATATATACTTTGTACCTTACATACTAACATGATTATACAGGATTGTGGTATTGATATGCCACTTGAAGCAATAAGAGAGTTTATTTCAGGTTTGTTTTGTGAAAAATCTAATGATAGATTATTTTATTTAAGTTCTTGTATTTCTGGACAATGCATTAACTGCAGAAATCTTTCATTTTTAAGAAATTGTTTGCATGAAAGTGTTGATCATGATTTTGGACAACAATTAGTAGGCGTCAAAAGATTTAGGAATGTTCACTATTCTTTAAAAGATGGAAAAATAGGAAAGTGTTGTGATTTAGTTACAGAAAAAGTTAGTGTGCATGCATTTATGAGTGAATTTAATAATAAAATTGTACCAAAATATGTTATGCACTCTGAACATGCTCGATGGTTTGATGGCCAATTTCGGGCATGTAGAAACACATTTCCAATTGGTGCTATACTTTCAGTGGTTGATTTTGCGGAGAATTATACTCTCGCTCCGCAAGAGGAAATTCAATCTCAATATTATAATTCAGTGCAAGTAGCTATGTTTGTCCATATTGTTTATAGACATGCAGATGATAGCACTGAGGATGATAGAAAAGTTTTGAGGGAGTATCATTTTTATTTGAGTGACAATTGGTTACATTCATCAGAGTTTGTTCAATATTGTTTTAGTATATTTTATAGAAATTTAAAAGAAAGAGGAATCCATATGAAAGAACACCTCATATGGTCAGATAATTGTACGAGGCAGTTCAAAAATGCTAGAATGTTCTATTGGTTAAGTAGGGTTCACAAGGAACTTAATGTCCAACATATATGGAGTTTTTTTGAAGCTGGTGCGTGTGTCAAAAGAATTCTTGCTAAAGAACAATTAAAATTTGAGGATTGATGGAATTTAAAATGCATGAGATTGTGGATTGGTGTAATAGAAAATTATCTACACCTGGTTCGAGTGATTACTCTACAGTTCATCGATTCTTTTGGTTGGTGGAAGAAGAAAACATTGTATCTAGAGTTGATTGTGAGACAATTAGTGGATCTACTAAATGGCATTCATTTAGGAGTGCAACAGCAAGCACATGGACTATTTGGACAAGGGACCTTGCATGTTTTTGCCATTTTTGTATCTCAGGGGATTGGGAAACTTATTATCTGAGAATGGGTTGAGCGATTGGCGACAAAGATGAATTGACACACAGCCAGAAATACATAATCAATGAAATAACTATTGAGAAAATGATCAATTGTTTGCATCACGAAGATTATGTCGTGTTTTCCGGACCTTGTCTGAAAGGTAATTTTAATTTAATTTATTTCATTTTATTTTGCTATTAAAGTTATTTTTAATACTAAATTAGTTATATGGATATGCACAAGTTATTAAATCAATTTTGTTTGTAGGACATGTGTGTCACGGTTATTGCTGAGGGAATGAAGAGCAAGCGAGAATATTGGTTGGCGTTGTGTGGAAACTAAAAATAAGTTAATAGCACCTTGAGAAGATGATGATGGATTTCATTATCCAACAGGTACGGTGATCCCCTTAAGCAAATTTTGATAACAATTTTTTGATCCCCTTAAGCAATTTTTAGAACAAGTCTTTGATCCTTAAGAAGTAAATTTTGAGGATTATTTGATGGTGGTTTTGAACATGTTTTCCAATAGAAGGATCGGTGGTGGTTGTTGGCACTTATTTCTGAAAATACTTGAGAAGAAGAAAGAATGGATCTACACCGTCGAGACTATGAAACACATAAAAGATTATGCATTATTCACATTTGGTGGTGGCAACAAATATAAAACTAGAAGCGTATGTTGGAAGACCTTCAAAAATTACTATGGTCAATTTCTATGGAAGAGCATGAGGCAATCATAGATGCATTGCAACAAAGAGAGGATGCAGATGGTACAATGGACTAAGTAAATACAGGTAAATATAGTTTTGGTTTTATTTTGTCCTTTTAAATACATTAAATACATGTTTTGACATTGGTCAAGTGTGTTATTAGTTGAAATTGATTTAAATTGTTCTTTTATATATCCTTAAGGCATAATCACAAAAGGATCTAGTCTATGCAAATTCAACGTAGACAACATGGAATACTTGGTAAAAACAGGTAATTATTAGTTAAACTATATTTAAATACATGTTTTTATTACATATTGATATTGCTTGGACATAAATAGTTAAAATTGATTTGTTGTCATTTTTTGTATCCTAAAGCCATCATTGCATTGATCTCATACTTTAAAACAAAAAGGAGAGGATGCCTGCATTCAACCTCGAATACTTTTAAATGCAGGTACTTGAGTTATGTACATATAGATAGTTTTATATAAATTAAAATATGTATGTTTTGATGATTTCATTGATATTGCTTGTACCTTTTATATATCGGGTGGTGTGAAGACCTACCACATTCTAGGCACGAGTTTGAGATTTTCTTGAGATGGCATATCTAAATGTTGTAAACATTGTTTTGAGATGACATATATGTACATACTTACAGAACTAAACATACTCTGTGTACTTCTATGTATCAAATATATATTCTATATATATTTTTTGTTAAATGTGCATGTTTTCCTACTTTGAAACTTTATGTCTAATTCTATAATCACTAAATATCATGCATACATTATTGTTCTATTATGACCCTTTTATACATCCCCTTAATTAACATGTTCCATTATGACCCCTTTAGACATCCCCTTAAGACCCCTTAAGACATCCCCTTAATTAACACATTCTATTATGACCCCTTTAGACATCCCCTTAAGACATATTATAACCCCTTAAGACATCCCCTTAAGACATTCTATTATGACCCTTTTAGACATCCCTTAATTAACATGTTATATTATGACCCCTTTAGACATCCCCTTAATTAACACATTCTATTATGACCCCTTTAGACATCCCCTTAAGACATCCCCTTAATTAACACCTTCTATTATGACCCCTTTAGACATCCCCTTAAGACATATTATAACCCCTTAATACATCCCCTTAATACATTCTATTATGACCCTTTTAGACATCTCCTTAATTAACATGTTATATTATGACCCCTTTAGACATCCCCTTAAGACCCCGTAAGACATCCCCTTAATTAACACGTTCTAGACCATCTTAAGAAATAAGAGGCACCTTTCCCTAAAAAACCAGCAAAGGCCAATCCAATAAGCTCTGAGTTAATCAGAGGGGCAACAAGCTTTGGAATGTGGCCATAGTTTTGATTATTTTGTTGAGTATTTTATGGATTAGCTAAGATTCAAACTTAAGATCTTTCATTTATTGGTAGAATGTTTTACCCTTAAGTTTCGATCAGTCATCTTGGATCCAAATTTTAAAAAGAGGTTATGAATGAACTGGTAAATGTGCTTACTTTTTGGTATAGTGGCCAGATTGATCCACAAAAACCTCCAGTATACGCCTCATTGACATTTGGAACTGAGCTATTTTCATACTCCAGCTCAAGGGGTTTTGCTGGAGAGTTGAGCACTAAATCCTATTACTGGTATGGAAGTGTTGTTGGGTACTTCCTGTATCAAACTGGGTGGAAAGGCAATGCTAGAAAATATAATGAATCTTTAGGAACAATGGAGGAGGTGAGCTTGCATCATCCTCCAGTCACCACCAATGGATTTGGAGAAGAGTGAACTATAAATAATTATCTTTTATCTTATATTTTCTCACCACTTATAATCTAAAATAATCTGTCTTATTTTTATCCTATGTTCACCGTTTTTCATTGTTGTGAGCTGCATATTTCTATATTTTGTCTGATCCATTTTTGGTTTACTTTTAATAGATTGAAGCAATGATGTAGGGAGATTGTTTTTGATTTGTCTCATTTTAATTTTTTTACTGTGGTTTCTCATCAGCATCCTTGACAACACAACACAATTTGTGCAGAATCTTGAAGTAAGTCACTTGTCATGGTCTCGGTGAGTTATTTTTGGAATACGTGCAGGCTGTTATCATTTATTTGTTCAATTTTCTTTCACTCAAATAATTTTTTTATTATTTAATTATAAAGCAACAACTATTAAGCAGTTGAAATATTCTTAATGTGGTAAGCAAATAACATTTTTTTTTTTTAAAGGAAAAATTAATTTTGAGAGCTTAGTGCATTGATAGCTTATTTTTATCTAAAAAATGGTAGTTATGTGACAAAAATGGTGAGAAATATAGGTAACATTTTGATTTGAGGGTAGCTTGTTTCTAGTGTATCAATTTGTAAAATTTTCTTTTGGATCTGACTAGATAGGTGGTTTAAGGCCCTGGGATGTCTGCTTCGTAAGATGCATTTGTTTTAAATTTTAAAATTGCTTTGCTTTGATTGCATTAATTAAATTTTTGGAGGGATGTAAAGGAAATCACAATTCATTATTGTAGAATTAATGTGGTTTCATGATCAGGCCCTTAAGAATCTTGTGTAAAGTGAGCTAAATGATTTGGTTGTCACATGTCGTCTAGATGTTCATTCAACTCTATAGAGAATTTTGTCTCATTCTGTAGGAAGATGACTATGTTCGTGTTGAATGCACCTATAAAGCATTATCCAGAACAAATGGGTAGACAACTAGTTTGACATGCGAATGTCCTACCACATTTTTCTTTTTGTAAAATAAATTAGAGATGGGGTTGAAGGAAGAACGGACTGTCGCCATCTGATTCACTTCCTTGTTCAATTTCTTCAATAGTACTTGCATATTAGATTCATCAAAGCAATTGATTAAGTATTAAACCTGATGTTTGTACGCTCATAGCTTAGTGATTCTAAGTTATTCAGTGTTGGGTTACTAACTTTATTCAGCCTCACATCTGATTAATAAAGGTGCCTTGATCAATAAAATTAAAAATCTAGAAATATATACTCCACAACAAATAAATTGTTTATTTTATCATATTATAATGTATTAGAGTATCAATTTTCTTGCACCAAATATGTTGTACAAATGTTTTGTAAATTTTGCAAACAATCTTGTACATATTTCAAACTACACTTCCTTACCATGTTTATTTTTATATAATATTCTATCGGCGTAACCCTTGCACCCCTCCAGTGCAAGTGCTAGTAAATAACTAAATCAACTATCAAATAAAGTATCTTTAACCTGGTAAATATTCCATCCCATTTTTCTTCTGCCTATTTGTTTTAACACGTGGGGTGAAAATGATCTCAATCCACCAAATTCTAACCTTCCATCAAATTCTACCCTCCCACTAGAACTTAATATATTAAACTCAGGCAATCACCATTGTACCAAACTCCACCAATAACTTCAGCCACTAGTCTAGAGGCCAAATATTTATAAGATACTGTTAGGTGCTTGGGAATTTTTAATTGGGTCAAACAATTAATGGAGAATGTTATGAGCACGAACTTTAATATGATTACTGGAAAATTTATCTTAAAAGGGGCATAAAGAACTTGATGAATTGTTTATAATGAAAGATATGATTACCAGAAAATTTATCTTGAAGGGACATAAAGAATTTGATGAATTGTTTATAATGAAAGATATGATTACCAGAAAATTTATCTTGAAAGGGGCATAAAGAATTTGATGAATTGTTTATAATGAAAGACATGATTGCCAGAAAATTTATCTAAAAAGGGGCATAAAGAATTTGATGAATTGTTTATGATGAAAAATCCATGGCAAAGCAAGATTTTAAACATGCCCATCTCCAGTAACAGAAGCCTCTGTCAGATGGTGTGTTTAGTCCATCAAGAAACGATTTCCGCAACAGCTCAGGTCCACCATTGATATGACTGCTTGAAATAAGTATTATAATATAGATTTAAAATTATGGCATCAACCTGTAACTATGGGCTAAGGAATATGTGCAACGACTAAGCCGGCAAAACTAGTCTCAGCTGGATCTCATCTTCCGAGGTGTACCCCATCAACCATAGATTTCAATAGTTGAACACAATCTGTAACGCATGCTGTGCAGCGGTGCAGGGATCAACTTTACTCCACGTTCCATTAACTTAATACTAGTAGGAAACTTTAAAGCTTCTCCCAGATCTTTTGCATGTCTGTCATTTCACTGCTCAGTGCTCAATATTCCTGCTTTGTGAGCTCCACAGAGCAATAATGCCCAATTAAAATATAAAGCTGTCAGCTTTTACGGCTCTCTAGGTGGTAGCCATTTTCCTTGGAGAGCTTCGTACCCTATCCATAATGCCAGATGGAGGATGCTCTATAGAAGGAGCTAGCTGCTCTGGATTACCCACTTGCACGTTCAAAACTGGCGATTTGGCAAGGGAAATGCCGCAGATAAACTAAATGATGAAAAAAATTATATGGGCCTGAAGATTTTTAAAGATCAGATTTCATGTCATTATCAATGAACTAAAGGATGAAAAGATTAAATGGGCCTGAAGATTTTTAAGATTAGATTTCATGTCATTATCAATAATCAACTTGCAAATCAAAGATCCGCCAAGATTAGATTCTCTTTAGTCGTAATCAAAGCTCTATGCTATATGCTATATATAGGTTCTCTGACGTTACTGCTTTATGCATCCTTGTTCCCGTTATTCAAACAACCCAGTGCATAGTTTTTGAACAATTTTTGTGTAAGAATGGATGTTTATCAGGAAGCAGAGTGGGAGAATGCGCAGGCAATTGGCATCAGCTGCGACCTGGTGGCTGCAGCAAAATATCAGCTTGAGTTTCTTGCTTTGGTGGGTCAATACCCATGCCTCTACCAGGGTCCTGCTGTCCAAAGAGCTATTTACAGGTAATAAGAAATCAAGAGTACTATCACCTAGATTCTTGCTCATTCTTCTGTTATAAATTATTAGTTCGAAGATCGAGATTAGATTGTCTAACAGTTAGAAAGCCCATCAATGTGCTTACAGGTATGAACACTGCTGGCTCCCATTGCTTGCAAACGCTGAGACAAAGGAAGACCTGCTTCCTCCTCTTGACTGTGAGTGGGTGTGGCACTGCCACAGGCTCAATCCACTGCAATATGCAAGTTATTGCCACGAGTTGTACGGAAGGATTGTTCCTGCTACAACTAGGTCGTCTTGTGAGAAAGATTCTGCCATGAATGCAGCAGCAAAGCTGTGGGAAAAAGCCTTTCCCAATGAGCCATTTTCATTGGACTTGGATGTTTTCTCCTGCACAAAGGATAACAGAAGTAGCATACACCAGCACTACTTGACAGAAGCTATTGCCAAGCAACAATCCTTTTTCCAGCAGGTAATGACCTTATACCTAGATAAAATTCTAAACAGTTTTGCCAATTCTAACGTTTCTGCTTTCGAATAGCCCTATAAACATGGGATGATCTGTTAAAATTTCTCAATAAATTTCTTTTTTAATTTTCCCAACTATCCCATATCTAAGCTCACACTATGCCAAAAACCCTGGAGACCGAACATGATTTTTTCACCCCCAGCCCTCACCCTTGTGTCTTTCTTTCAGCCAAAGCTACCAAAAACATTTGTGTGAACTTTATTATAAGCCTTTTTGTCCTTATTCCTGGTCTATTATAAAAGTATGTTTGGTATGTACTACGTAGCATGATTCCTTGCTTTTCTTCTTTTTCATGTATAATACATGTGATTAACTCTGGTACCATGACTAAAACTTACAGTGTCTACTTGTTTTTCACCCATCTTCCTTAAACATTTTGTAAGGCGTTTTCCATCATGTATTGATGTCTTCTGTTCTTCTAATGGCAGGTTTCCTCACCCTACATGTCAGACGAGCGCTTTCTAAGAGTAGCAGAAGAACGCTACAGAGCATTTCTCTATCTCATTAAGAAATCAAAATCTTTTCATGTGCCCACCAATGACATAGAACTCATGTGGCGTTCTCACCAGCTGAACCCCCAGATTTATGCCGACGACACAGTTGAGCTGCTAGGAGAAGTGCTGCAGCACTATAATATCACCAGCACCACAACGACTGGAGCGAGATTCCCTGAAACCACAAAGCAATGGGAGAATACTTTTGGCAGACGATACATGAGAGCAGGGGCCATGCAATTGAATACAACCCAACAACCTGCTAGTGCACAAGAAAGCATGCAGGTGAGGCTGGAAATTGTGAGGGCAAGGCACCTCAGAAAGGAGAAAGGCAGCCTGTTTGTTAGATATTACATACAAACCGCAAGCGGTATAATAACTATGAATAGCAAGCAAGTGCCAGCAGCCTCAAATCCAGAATGGGGCGAGGCTTTCTCTCTGGAGTGCAAAGGAAATGGGAGCCTTGTTTCAGAGCTGCAGTCACAGTTTCTTGGGTTTGAAGTAAGGTGGAGAAGCCAAAGCCTGTGGGGAAATATGAGAGGAGGCTCCAAGCTCCTTGCAAGCGTCAAAATAGCATGGAAAGACTTGTTGGAGTCCTCCTGTTTATCGCTGGAGAAGTGGTTCCCTCTGGCAGTTGAAGGGGAAGTAAAAGGTGAGTGGAAGCCACCCAGTTTGCACATTGCCCTCTCTGCAACGCCTCCAACTTCAGTGCCATCTGTAGAGAAAATGATTTTGCCAGCTGCAGGAAAAGATTCAGGGCTTCATGCCATGGGGGGCTTTTCTTCCTCTGAAAATGTAGAGAGGCGAAGGAGACGTTTGGAAAGAGATGAGTGCAGTTGCAGAGGGCAAATATGTAATGCCCACAGTTTCGAAGGTATGTTTCCAAGTGCAACGTCGTTCAGGGATGCAGCGTGGGGGGTTTGATCTTTCAAATCCTTGCCACTCTTATTTTGAGTATTCAAACATATGACAACAATGTAGAAGCTCATGTGACTATCAGGAGCATGCATGAATACAAAGCCAAGAACCAGAAGATGCATGCTACCCAAAAGGGCCGCTGCCACTAACTATGTTAACCAATTCAAATTTTGGAAACAAGATTTTCAGGGTCACGAGGGCTGACTGAAGCTACGTAGACAATGTTACAAGTGAGAAAGGAGTTTCATGGAAGGAATATTCCTTGTAAAACAGGAGTAGAAGAGAAAAGTGTGTTTCTTGTGCTTTTATTTTGATCTTATTGTATATATATCATTCTAAAATTCAATTTATCTTTTTTTAATAGTATTCATACAAATTTTAAAACATATTCCTCCTCACTTTATTTAGTTCTATTGTTTGATTTGCATTCACTTTAATCATGTCTTGTCATATATTGATTTAGAGCTCAGTTTGAATCAATAAGGCATAAAAATTAATACGACCTAAAAATCATTTATCTATCTATTCATTTTGGTCTCCATTCATATGTATATTTCACTTTCCATTTATTTGCATATTTTGGGCATGACCATTGATGTGTTTACATCCTTGGACAATATCATTGACATGATTGCACCTACTTGAATTTAAATCCATTTCTCATCCAATCTAAACTAACCAAATTCAAAAATATAATTGTTGGCCAACAGCTTGCACACCAAATGTCTAGATTGGGGTCTAAGTTGTCATCTTTAAAAACATGCCTTCGGTCACTAGTATTAATATATCATAAGAACATATCAAAAGAATATTCAATCAAAGAGAAAGGAAACATAGGTATTTGTTGATTATAGGATTGCATTAGCATTTAAAAACAAATATCAAATTGATCTTCATTCTAGACAAAATGCAACATGTCTTCAATCATCTAAACAACAACAAAGGGGGCACAAGGAAGTCTTGACACTTCAACCTTCACACAAGCTTCTAAAGGTGTTTCTTAATATTGTATTCCCCGTTCAAATATCTAGTAAAGTGAATCAAGGTATTTGCTTTTCATGTGCAAAAAGATGCAATCATGATTGAAGGTCAAGATTGTCATAATCAACCAAGATTATAGCTTCAATTTTTTCTAGGATCACATTCTTTTCTACAACATTTCAATCTTTGAATTCAATACACAAATAGTGTCAAACAAAGCACATCAATCACTATGAAACAATGAGATAGCTACACACCTTCTTATCCCTTCTCTCTTTCAATTAAGTTTCTACACTTCTATGTCATATTAGTGACTTAACACTTATTCTCTAAAATTTTAATTTTACCTAATTGATTTACTCATTTTATTATTAACATTCTAGATATGAGAAGGGGTTGTGTTTTATTTATCTTCATTTTAGTAAACCCAACACCTCTACACCTATCACTTAGGGTTAGGAATTTTTTTTAAATTTCATATATGTGTGTTCTAATTTTTTTACCTTTATTTTATATCCAAAATTTGTGTGCCCTCATTGTTTTTAATTTATTTTGCTTGTCATTATCTCAAACTTGTTGTATGCATCATCAAACCCAAATAGCTTTTAATTATAATAACACCCTACTAATACAAATTATTTGGAGTGTGCTTCAAATTGCCACCTTTCAAGAGGAGACAAGGCAATTTTGAAATATCTTATAAAGATTCTTCAAGGTGAAGTTCATTTCCTTGTGAAAAATTTTGGGAAGAAAGTTTTGAGCCTTTTTGGGGGTCATGGTTAGAATTAACTCCAATGTTTATAATTATATCAATAGTTATCTAGTGTGGAAATAGTCATCATAAGAACATATGTTTTTCCTAAAGGGTGGGATGGCCAATCTACATAATAAATATGGAATAATATAAATAACGTAAATCTAATCCCATATAAAACAAAGATTGGGGATGTAATAGAGAATAAATAAAAACTAATTTAATGCATTAGGCTCTACCAAAGCCTTCCAATATTCAGTAGTTTTTGATATATTAAAAAGGTAAACCAAGGTACTAAGCCCTTTACCATAGAAAAAAATATCAAAATGCTACAACAATTCAGCTAAATAAGATGAAACAACACACACAACACAAGAGCAAATAGTTGTAGGAAACTACCCTAGCAATACAACAATCAGAGGTCCACATCCTACACAACACCTAATCTCATCCTAGCAATATGCACACCCTTAGCTCGGGTATGAGAATCTAAAACTATTTTATGAAGATCTCTCTTCCTTTTATGGATAATCATCCAAGACACACCATTGTCAAATTCATCAAACTAGGGAGAAAGAAGTAGGAGCTACTCTATTGACTCCACCACCTGAGTCACCTCTCTTAATGAGAAATAAAGTTTGATAAAAGATGTCTGGAGGTGCACTAAATTGTAGGAAAAGAATGATCATGCCTCCCCTCACTATCAATTGAGAGGGAAAATGGATCTAACAAGAAAGTTGATTGAACACGATCATAGGAAGGATCCCAAAGTGGGGATAAAACATGTTCGGATTAGGTACCATCCACCTTGTAAATCCTATGTCATGGTTCCAACATCCTTGGAAAGTGCCTTTAGGCACTTAGAGTGTATTCAGAAAATATTTTGTAATATTAATTCTCACCATTGTTTGTATACTATATTCACAAGGGGTGATGGGTCCACCAATAGTGGTAAAGGTGACTCGTGGAAATAAATATTTAATATTGCTTTCCCCACTTGTGGATGCCTAAAATGGGATAATAAAAGATAAGGAAAGGATAAATGAGTGACTGTTGGGATTCTCCAAGTGGGAGCTTGGAATGAGGCAACGGGTGTCTCTTGGTATTCCATCATTTATTGCATTTAATGTAATGTTTATCTCTCAAGTTTTGGTGCCCAAGTTGGAGGGAAAGTATTGGAGCCAAAATTGGTGTCCTTTCACATTTTGAGGAGGTATTCCAAGGGTTGGGAACGTTTGGATTGAAGGGTCATCTTTGGGAGCCTTGTTTGGGGCTTAAGATGTCTTCACAGATCTATAAATTCACTCTTGGATGTAGAAAATATGAGCAATAGTTGGATGTAGAGTTCCATTGTAGGTACAAGGATAGGTTGAGGCATAAGGAGGTTGTTCATAGGAACATAGGTGTTTCCATGGTGGAGGTAAAGAGGAGAATGGAAGTGATTGTATTGTAATCTCATTTATTTGAAGATAATGCATACTTGGCCTCTCTTCTTGGTGGAGTTTTTACCATAAGGGTTTCTCCACGTATATCTTGTGTTATGTGATGCTCTTGTGTTGATGATTTGTGCCTCATTGTTGCTATCTTATGGTGATTTTATTATTTATATATTGTTGTTATAAGTTCACATAATGCAGTGTAATTAAGCATGTTATGTTAGCTAATTTTAGCATCATTAAGAAGATGAATCTAATCATGGTATTTCCATATTAAGGCAACTTAATTTTTATATTTGCATAGAAGTTTCAAATTTTCATGTTGTTGTAATATAAGCCTTGTATCTCATCCATTGAAGTCAATTTTGGATAGAGATTGAATTTCCCAATAATTGGTATTGAACCTATTTATTTCTCACCAAAACATTCACAACCCTAATTGGGGCCACAACCAGAGGAGACACTCCACTCTAGGATCTACCTCTATAGAACTATAAGGCTCAACATCCTTATAAATAATAGTTGAATCTTCAAAGAGGGTGTTTTGATGCCACAATGTTGATCCCACATTCATGCGATGGGTCTCCAAACTATCTTCTACGAAACAATATCCCCAAGAAAATCCTTGGAGGTGTCAATGTCCACTAGAAAATGGGAAAAGATAGAGTGGCTAATGTTGCTAGTTTAAATAGAATCCACATTCAAAAATTAGCCAATAGCATTACTGATGCCCTCAAATCATGAGTCTTCCCATAATTGGAGGGGGATATTAGGCAATCTAACTTGAATAGGCATAGTATATAATAGTTATATGTGAGATTAAAGAGGGAAATTATGGTTTGAGATAGAGTGAATTATCACCCCACATTCAAAGCCTTCCTCTAGCATCACCTACATGTCTTTCGAATATTGAAATATTACATAAAAACCCTAGAAAAGGGAAATACCTTGATAGAGCCCTTAGAAAGAGACTTACGTGACATAGTTACCCATCAATGTAGACTCAAAATAGAAGGCCAAAACTTATTAAACATTCCAATCAAGCCTTGATGAGAATATAAATTTCATTATCTAGCACTTTTTGTCCACAAACCACAATATGGGGTTTGAGCAAAAGACATGGGTCAATATTTAGCAAGCAGAGGAGGGAAAGTAGAGAGAATCCCCATCTCAACCATGGTGGTGTACGAAATCACACCAATCCCAAAAATAATTAGACAAGAACCCTCACCATAGCCCCTCATGATGTGGACAAGGATGTCATCACAAGTCTCCAAATCACCACCAACTCTAGTATTCCTAGGTGCAATGTCATCATAGGGAGAGTCCTACACAAAAGAATTCTTGGAACCATCACCAAGGGTGGTGTGGGAGCTAGGATAACTACCATTCAAGTTAACACACGAGTAACCTCATTTTTATTTCTAGATCAATAGTCAATAGTTAATAGTAATATCACTGAGTTCAATCAAGACAATGCATGATACAATTTAATATCAACTTAGTAATTTTTACAGGAAAATAAAATTTCCTTAAGTTTAATTTAGGTTAATCAAATAAAATGCATATAATGAACTAACTCAAATCAATTTAGATTAATCAATCTTGTAATTGGTGTGAGATAGTAATTAGAACAATAAATGAAATAAGAAAAGTAGCATTCAACTTGGATTAATTTGGATTTACTCATGCTTATGAAGATATATAGGTGCTCAAACAAATGTGCAAGTTCTTCTACAACATGTCAACAAATTAAACATTCAACCACAAATTTCTCGGCATCCCCTTTTAGACCTTCCCAAAAGAAATATTTCTTTATACAATGATAGGTCTTTGAAAACCCTGAATCTCCCATTGGTGAGCCATGCATTTGAGATAATATGTTTCCTTTTAAATTGGATTTTTTACATAAAAATAATCTATCTTTGTACCATAACGAATCTTCTTTCCAAACATACTTATCAAAAGAAGATGGGTCATGTTGAAGTTTTAGAAAGAGATTTTGTATTTGAGGATCATTTCTCCACTCTTTTTATGCAACTTCTAACCATTTTGGTTTTATTAAGGAAATGACACGAATATTTGCTTCCTCTACTTCTTGTCAAGAAAGGGCATCAGCTACAATATTTTCTTTACCCTTCTTATAAATGATTTCAAATTCATATCCTAGCATCTTGGTAACCCATTTTTGTTTTTCTAATGAGGATAGTCATTGTTCTAAAAAATATCTTAGACTCTCATGATTAGTCTTGACTTTGAAATTCCTTACCATTAATTATTGACACCATTTTTTGATTGGATGAATGGTGGCTAACATTTCCTTCTCATATGTGGGCCTCAGCAAGTTTTTTCCTTTGATTTTTCAACTCTCAAATGCTAATGGACACCCTTCTTGCATTAGTACTACCCTGATTCCATTTCTAGAAGCATCACATTCTACCAAAAATATTTTAGAGAAGTCAATGGTAGCTAGTATTAAAGTTGAAGTGAGAGCTTCTTTTAGTTGTTGGAAGGCCTGAGTGGCTAGCTCTGACCGTGGAAAGGAATCCTTCTTTAATAACATTGTTAAGGGTGTTGCAATACAAGCATAATTATGAATAAATTTTTTATAGTATCTTGTTAGACCCAAAAATCCTCTCAACCCTTTGATATTAAGTTTCAGTCATTCTTTTATTGCAACAATTTTCTTGGGGTCTAGCTTAAAACCTTCATGTGACACCACATGTCCCAAGTATTCCATTTATTATACACCAAAGACACATTTGGATTTCTTGGCATATATTTGATTATCTTTCAATACTTGTTATATCTTCTCTACATGTTGCAAATGTTCTTCCAATGATTTACTATAGATAAGGATATCATCAAATAAATCCACCACAAATTTGTGAAGAAATGGGTGAAGTATTGAGTTCATGAGGCTTTGAAAAGTTGATGGGGAATTAGTTAGACCAAATGGCATTACTAAGAATGCATAATGTCCCTCATGTATTCTAAATTAAGTTTTATGCATATCCTCTTCCTTTATGCAAATGTGATGAAAACTAGAATGTAAATCTAACTTAGTAAATGAAATTGCACCATTTAGTTCATCTAATAATTCATCAATAGTAGGAATAGGAAACTTATCTTTAAGAGTGAGCTTATTGAGTTCCCTATAATCAAGACACATTCTTCATGACACATCCTTCCTTTTAACCATAACCACTGGAGATGAATAGGGACTTTTAGTAGGATGAATAATTCCTTAATCCAACATTTCCTTGACTATTTTCTCAATTTTTGTCTTTTGTTCATAAGGATAATGATGAGGTCTAATGTTAGGAGGAATGCTTCTAGATATTAATTGAGTGGCATGATCATGGTCTCTAATTGGAGGTAGACCCTTAGGTTCTACAAAAAAAATTTGGTGTTTTTAAATGATCTCTTGAAGTTCTTGTGGATGTTGAATTTTCACATCTTGTGCTTCTATAAAATTTAGTTGTGCCACTAGACCATATGAACCTTTCTTAATTAATTTTTCCATCCTATGGGAGCTAATAATTTGATTTGGTGGTGATGTTACTCCTGTAAGTTTTTTTTTTTCTATTAGAGTTGAAAGTTAAATAATTCTTGAAAAGTGAAGGGCATTGTTCCCAACTATTTAAGTCATTGTACTTCTAAAACTACATCTACTCCTCCTATTGGAATAACAAACATTTTAGAATCTAGATGGTAATTTCCCATTGAAAGTTTTATATGATGGCACTTATTGCCACAAGAGAGTTGTTTTCCATCAACTATCATGACTTGGAATTTAGAGACTGGATATACAAAACAATTAAGCTCATGAGCTAATCTTCTATCAATAAAGTTGTGTACTACCTATATCAATCAACATTGTTACCTTTCTCTTTTTTATATAACCAAAAACTTTAAGTGTTTGTGGTGTTCTTATTCAATTCAATGCATGTAATGAGATAGTAGCACTATCTTCTTCCTCTAAATTTTTACTCTTCAGTTCCATATTTGGTTCTGCTATAGATACTTCTTCCTCTTCTTCAATCTCATTCTCAATAATCATTAGTCTCTTCTCATTATTACCACATTTATGGCCCCTAGACCATTCGCTATCACAATGCCAACATAGACCTTTTTCTCTTTTCTCTTCCTCTTGTTGACGAGAGAGCTTATTTATTTGTTATGGGCTAAAAAAATTAGCCCCATTTTTGTTAGTAGGCTAGTGACATTTTTATCTTTTCATCCTACTATTTGGCCTTGTGTTGATCTTTTTGCAGTTAGGTTTCTTTGCTCAATGTGTAATGCTTGTTGCATTTCTTTTCTAACTATACAAGGTTCCAATAAATGAACATCATGTTTAATTTGTTCATTAAGTCCATTGATGTAGAGTTGTAGTCTTTGATAAGGTGTTACATCTTGAGTTTGAATTGCCAATGTCATGTGTTCAGCAATGTATTCTACTACAGACCCTATTTGTTTTAAATTTGTAAGTTGGGTAAAATAGCTCCCTTCCATGGTTGCTCATATTGGGCTACTAAGTCATTGGTAAATTCTCTCTAAGTAATTTCCCTTATTTGACACCCACCATCCATTGGTACCATTGATAAGGTTCATATTATAAATGTACTGAGGCTATGTCAACCATTACATCACCTGACATATTATAGAGTTTAAAATATTATTCCATGAGACTTACCTTGAAAAGGTTGACCTATTCCTTGATTTTGTCTATTAGGGTTGTACCCACCTTGGTGGATTTTTGAACCCCTTAATTCTAATAGTATTACTTTTTAAAACCTACATAATCCCTAATTTAAGAATGTTGTAAATGGGTAAAATAATTTATTCTTAATGAAATGTACCACTTTTTCACAATTCAATTAAATTATTTGCTCAATTTTTAGTGGTGGACAATAAAGATGGTCATCGATTTCCTCATTCATAAAAGATCCCTCTAGTCCTAACAATGACATGGATTCAAGTTTGTTTTTATTTTGAACAATAGATTCCTTTTTATTGATTAAGGGAGGATAGTATCTAGTGTGAATTGTAACCATAAAAATTTAGGACATATGCTAAGACAAGTTTTGAAATTTATGGGTTGACTAAAACATGGCCACTAAATTATGGAGCTTATTTTTTGTCTAACAATAAATTACAAAGAATTAACCCTACCTAATTTTTACTAAGGTTTCCAAAAATATAATTTTTTTTAAATTCCAAAAATTATAGTCTATAGAGCAAAATAATGAAAATTTTGACTAAACTTTGACCACAAAATTAAAGAATTTATTTATTTTTAATAGTAAATAACAAATAACATAACCTACTTACCTTTTATAAGCTTTATAAAAATGTAAAAAAAATTAAAAAATCTAGAAATTTTAGCCTATAGAGCAAATTAATAAAAAAAAACTCAATAAATGTTAGAAAACTTACCTTAAAAGTCTAAATTTTGTTTTGAGAGCTTATATACTAAATACCTCAAAACCCAAAAAAAATTCAGACCCAAATTTGCACTGGTTTGGAAGTTACTGTAGGAAAAAATGTTGGCCCAAATTGTAGCTTTGATACCACTCGTTATGATATTTCTTGAAAATATTTGTAAAAAATATGAAATATAGTAGACCACTTCGAAGGGGTTACCTCCAATAATCATAAAAACATGATATGAATTGAATAATTGATGATATGATGATTTAGGAGGAACATCTCCCCTTTAATTATAGGCT
>VDFB02049384.1:0-16277 GCA_007258455.2 Sequoia sempervirens | reverse complement strand
AAATGTAGCCACTATAATCATGATTTCCTAACCAACAATATCTAAAAACATCTAAAAAATGAAAGGAGGAAAGCCATTTGGGCTAGGAGCTTTAAAAGGGCTAAGGGAAAACACAACCTCATGAATCTCATCCACATGAGCACCACCTTCTATAGACGTAACCTCCTGCTAAGTTAGATCCTAGAAGATAGCATTGAGGATGTCACCTGCTAGAAACTCCATTAGGTGTGGGTTGAGAAGGTTATGGAAAAAAGAAACACCAACACGAGCTAAATCATCCTCATTAGTCAATGTGGATCCATATTCAAGGATCAACTTAGAGATAGTATTCCTCTTATGTGCCATCATCATCATGTGAAAGAATCTAGAGTTTTTATCCCCCTAACAGAGCCATTGATTCTTGGAATGTTGTTTCCAATAAACCTCCTCCTCAATAATATTATGTAGTTCACTGAGTAGGGTTTTTTCCTTAGCAACAAGATCCACCTATAAACCAGATTCCAACTCTTTTTGAACTTGTCGAAGCTAATCTTTGAGATACTTTTGATTTTCAAAAATATTAACAAATTGGCTCTTACTCTAAGCTTTGAGATTGCACTTGAGACTCTTGAGTTCAAATGCCAAATTATAGGTAGCAAAGCCACACCCACAACCCCTCCACCAAGAGGAAAGAAGATCCCTAAATAGAGGTTGATATGTATCCACATTAATTCGAAATAAAAAGGCCTTTTTGCCTTAGTGGGGTGAGTGCTCCAACATAAGAGTGATAGGGTATGATCTGAACCAAGACTAATGAGAGATGAAAAGGAGAGCAAAGATGTGTCCTAGTTGGAAGACACCAAACAATGATCAAGCCGAACTTGAATTCAATATTGTCCCATGTCTATTTGTTAGACTAGGTGAATGAGCTACCCTCGAGGTCTAAATCCATCAAACCACCATCATGTAAAAAGGAGTTGAGATCCAACATGTTATCCAACAAATCCAAAGTACCTCCCTGATTTTTAGAAGGAAAGAGAAGGTAATTGAAATCTCCCATCACCATCTAGTTACTTGACAAAAAAGTATTCCTACATTGCAGCAAATTGACCCAAGTATACCTCCTCTAAACCACATTATTCGGTGCATAAACATTAGATAACACCCAATTAGGGAGATTGAAGCTTTGAGAGAAGCTGACGTTAAGAAAAAAAATTCTCCTTATAGATTAGGAATTCTTTGAGAAAAGGTTTCCACATTGTAACCGAACCAACAAAGACCCCAGTAGGATCCACCTCCAGGAATAGGGCATTAGGCCAGATGAACTTACCAGATTTGTCAAACTCAACAACAATCATTTTAGTTTCTTGTAAGAGAAGAATGCCAGACTTTAACTCTTTGATGAAATTCTTGACAATATCCTTCTTATGAAGGCTATTAAGCCCTCAAATATTCCAAGAGAGGATTAACATTTCTTGCTATGTCTGGAGCCAACCTACTCTAGTGTTGTTTGGTTTCCATTCACAATGTATTTAGCCATGGTTTTTTGCATGGTAACTTTACCAAGTTTCCTTTTTTCCTTAGCAGTGTAGTCCCCACATCTGCCAACTTCTGAGGGTTGAACAACTTGAAAGGACTGAGAATGCAAGTCTTCACTAAAGAGGGGGGATAACACAAGGGATGACCAAAGAAACACAAGCAAGGATCTCATCAATCACCAGCTGTAGGCCAACATCATGTCATAGAGGAGACAAGTTTAAAGTGGAGACCTCCGAACATAACTTGCAAGAATCCAAGGGGCACGTGTAGGATCATGATGGACCAAAAAGTGGCAATATGATGGCTATGTGTAGGGTATGTGGCTGATGACTTTTTTTTACCCAAAATTGATGAAATGAAAAGGGTTTTTAAAGGAGATTCTTAGCTTTTCACCAATATAAATTATGCTTTACTTTGAATTTAATAAATAATAATTATTCATTTTCTATTTGAATTACGACTAAAGTCCTGATTGATAGGCTAATTGAAAAACATTAGATATAGCTTTCAAACAATATCACATATTTTAAATCTGAAAGCGTCACATTCTATGGTTTCCATAATATAGGATTAAAAAAAGAAAAATTAAATTTCATGAAGTTTACCAAGTTAAGGTGGCTTAACATACTAGTTTTATATTTTTTAAAATTTGTAATAAAAAAATTCATAATTAATTATTTACTTGTAAAAAATTGCAAAAGAATATGCATCAAGACGGCATGAGTCCTCTTACTACTGTGATATCTAAAATAATATTATAAAATATATTATCATTTTATTGTGGTGAGGGTGGTCGTGCGTATAATCTACTTATTTTTCCCTAAAATTTAAGTAATTAATCGCATTGAAATTCCAAATTTCACCAACAGATTTTATTTTAAAAATAAATCTAGTAGCTTGTTCACATTTGGATTTGCTACGATTCCATTCTTACATATTTTGAAATAATATAGATAACTCGCTCAAGTTTTATGTCAACTTTCCTTACCTCGATTTTTCCTAAATATTTTGCCACTTAAGGGCCTATTCTTTCTCGATGATGATCCTCAAGACATATCCCAAGGAAAGACCGTCAACCACAAGAAAGAAGAGTGGGGACACTAGAAGTTGGGAAGAGGGAACAAGCTTAGAAAAAGAAGGGACTTGAGAAGGGGAAGGGGCTAGTAAGCCAAAAAGAGAAACCTCGTAGGATGAGGGAACAAGAACTATAGGGGGAGACTGGGGAGTCGATATAGATAACACCAACACTAGAATAGAATCCCTAGCATCAAGGGCCATAGCCTTAGCTTTACCTTTAGGGGACTTGAGCAGAACTTTGGGGAAAGTATTGCAAAGCATTTAATTCAACAAAAAAGCAAATGAATTTTGATAAAAGGGAGAAAAGTTTGCATATTCAATAGCTTGGGACCACTTACTAAGCCTAGATTCTAGAATAATTGAGGTTAGGAGGACCTTATTTAGCTTAATACTGATGCAAAAATGGGAAAACACTAGCCTAGACCTTTCTTTGATGACATAATCCAATGAGAGGATGTTGCCAAAGGAGTTGGCCACTCTCATGATAATTTATTCATCCCATAACTCCAAAGGGAGGTGTGGTAGATGAACCCAAGTAGGAAGCGTTTCCACCAAGTGAGAAAAAGATTCAAAACTAGGGCACCATTTGCAAAAGGCAAGGATCTATTTACCAAAGAACCAAAGGCTACAAGTGTGGGTAGCCAAGTAGTCCTCATGAAGATCAAAGTTGAAACAAAATAAACCTTTCAAAAGAGTTGAATTAGAGAAGGAGCCTTTAACAACCCACTTGGAAGAATCCCATTTATGAACATACTCAATATTGGGCCTTCTTCCCATGAACCTACCGACTAGGCAGTTTTCCATTTTGGCAATCGAATAGTCCAGAGATGGGTCCTTGATATTTGTAGTAGTACACTTCTCTAAATGCATGTTCTGGATCCCATCCTTGACCACACAACCAATTGCAAAGGATTTTTTTGTAAAAAGACCTTTCCAGTTAAGCAGTGGGGGTACATTTTTAGAAGGGACAAAATGCAACCCAAAAGACCCATGAGAATCTTTGGGAGACCCACCCTACCCGATAGAACTACCAGAATCCCCTCACACTAGAGAAAATGAACCAAGAGATTCCCTCCCAACACCATTCACCTATGCGCCCCTCATTTCAAAAGCTCCACCATTGGACTTGTTTCTCCCTAAAGGGAGAAATCTTTTTTGTATACATTGGATTAGATTTTATCTTAAATCTTTCACCATTGGCATAGGAGCTACTGCATTATGGGGGATCTATAGTCTCAATATTTCTCTCCTATTGGGGGGATATCTATTGTATATGTGTGATGGATGTATTCCTTGGAGGTTCATGTTGATGCCTCCATTCATCACTTATTTCATAACTTATAGTACATGATTATTTTCTTACATTCTCTCTTTTGGAGAGGAATTCTTTCACATAGGATTTTTCTCCTTTTCTTTGTTTTGGAGAGATTTTTTATATATGGGAAGCTAACATGGCGTAGTATTTAGGATGCATACTTGCTTTATTGCATCATTTTTGAATTCTTGTATTTTTCTTCTTCTTTCTAAGTTACACTTAATTGGGGGTGTTTTGGTGTGAATTATGTATATTACCTATCTAGTTCTCCTAGTTAGGCTTATTCACACATGTTCACAAGTTAAGTTTATTTAGGGGACTAGGATTCTTTCTAAAAGTATTAAATTTTCATGTGATCTTATCTTATCTTAGTTTTAAATGTCTCATGTCATAGAATTAAGGAACTTCTCATGATCTTGTCTACTCATATCTCCCAAACTTTCCTATATAAGCAAGGCATCATATGTATATCATGTATCATCTTGTATCTTGTATCATTATTCTATTATTGATCATTGTACATTATTGCATGAATAATCAAGAAATATATCCTTTTTCTCTACTCTCTTTAGAAGATTATCTTTGGTTTTTCATGTGATCCTATGGTATGTGAGCTTGCTATTATCTCTTACAATTTTAACCTTTTCCTCTAAACACCAACTAAGCACAATTTTGTGTGATTTATTACTTTGTATTTGTATTTAAAGGTGGTTAATGCATTTATTTTACACATTGAGTATTCTTAAAGATTCCTCTCACATTCTAAGAAGAAAAAATACTTTCATTGACACACTAAAAGGAATATAGTTTTGCACAAAAATTCTAGAAGGAAATGTATTATTAAATATTGTTGTTTTGAATCATTCATATACATAATTTCTATAGGTTGGACTACAAGAGCACTCCCCTTTGTGACATATTGACAAATGTTAAAATATGTTTATAAATATTTTCAATCCACAAGTATCCATAAGAATAGAAAAAACCAATACGTATAAAATAAATATAAGGAAACTAGTTTGTATATTACATAGGATAGTTTCACAATGCTAGTCAGGTTTGTATTCATTGTTCAATACCCAAACCATAAATTTATCCTTTTATAGAATCAAAAATAATATTCATCATTTAAATTGTTCTTGATCTCAAGACATTAGAATTATTACAATTTTTTATTACTAAAATAAGCACAATTATTTTTATTTTTATTTTCATATTTAATTCACCATGACCAATAAGAATACTAACATTTAAAATTGAAAAATTATTAATCTAAATTAATATATATTTATGTTTATGACCTAAAGAAGTGTACTTTTCTCATATAGTTGTTTTATATAATACTCCATGTAATAATTATTTTTAAAACTCACTTAACATAGTACTCTATCTCAATTAAAAGTTGTATATTATAGATCACATATATCCTTATAGGATTCAACTTTTATGTTAACATTAATGAATAAATATTATAGATGATATCAATTTGTTAAGGTTTTGCTTACTAGTATATTTTATAAGTTCATGAATGGTGATTTATTGTATAAAAAATCTCGTGGCATTGTGTAATAGCTGACACAAAATTAGTGAAGACTTGTGTGGTTTTGATCCTACTTTAACTTGTAGGTAAATAGATGTGGAATAGGCTGTATGATTACTAATATGGATGTACTGCTATGTTATAACCATCATCAAGCTCTAATGGAAGATTTGGAGGTTGATGACCTCTTGGTTGAAGAGGATTAGGGGGTTCCTCTTCTTTACCTTTAGATTAGAATAAGTATGTGTTTGTGTTCCCCAATGCTTGTGCATTATGTGTTCCTAGATGAAAATTGTCACCCTTGTAGGTGCTTGGATACAGGAGTGTTTATGTGTCATGAAACTTCCTCTTTTTCTACATCATTCTTCCTCTATTATGTGTATTGATTTTCGACAATTGGGGACAATGCAAAGTGTTGGGGAATTTAGGCTTTCCTTCCATGGTGACCCAATTTTTTAATTTTTATTTTGTCTTCTTGTTTATTCTTCACATGCTTTGATATACTACGGTGCTGATGACAATTCATCTATATACTATTATTATAATTATATATATTTATAAGTAGCTCTAACCCCAAATTATTAGATCACCCATGTCCTTTGTGTGTTATGCTACTATTTTTCCTTATTCATATCTTTCACTCTTCTTTCCTTGCTTTGTGATGTTGTGGTGCTCATGTGTTGTCCCTCACATGTACAATATTACTGTAGTTACATCTTGCTATGTTCCATGGGCCACAACATCAGTTTTTCATTCTTTCTTTTCTCTCCTTACGATGTCACGTGCCTCTGCATTTAGCATGCACCATCCTAAGGGGGGCTATCACATCAAATTCAATTTTCAAAAAATGCATTTGGTGGCCAAAGAATCTTTTATTGAAATATTTTTCAGAACATTTTTCAAAAATTGCATTCTCAACAAGGAACCCTAGCATAACGTGTTTCCTTCATCATGGGTTTGCAAAGAAATAACTTGAATAATTTTCCTCTAAGGAGGGAGCAACTTTTCCTATGGGAGAAGCATTGACCTTCTCCTCATGAGGGGGCATTTTCTCCCTTTCAAATTCCTTGATGATGAATCAATTTGTAAAAAGTATTCTTGAACTTTCAACATTGCGTCCCTTGAGAGGACCCATTTTTCTTTTGAAGGGTTCTTGAGGGACCCCTAAGTTGAAAGCTTTTCCTTCAATTTTTGACTGTCTACTTGTCTTCCTACATGTCTGCTTTTGGTTTTCTAACATGTTTTGTAGGTGTGCCTATGAAGCTGCTTTCCAATCTAACTCTAGGGAGTCCCGATCATCAACTTCATTAGGAGAGAGTACCTGGGGGCACCTTCTTTGCAATTCAAAGGATCTATAAAGTGTTTGCATCTTGTGAGATTTTTCCATCATTGGTTTGTGGGCCTTCGGTATACTTTATTCAACTTTGTAGTTCTGAGGATCAATAGATTCCTTTGTTTGAACCTCCTCAAAAGAGAGTACTTGTGGAGTTCTTTGCTTTCCCTACACTTTCAAGCTCACTGGATTGTGGTTTTCTTCCTCGATGGTTTAGGTATACATTTCTAAACTTTTTGATCTACTTTACCAAACACTCATTGACACTCATGCTCGCTAAAGTGGGGGAAAATGTATAGGAGAGAATTTGCACCTCTTTTGAAAATTTCCCTTTTGCATCCCTCCACCTTAGAAAATACAACCCAACAAAGAAATTTCACATTACCCATTTGTAATGCATCCACATGAGCTTTTCTTTTATGTTGATCAGGGAATTTTTGTCAAGGATGCAAGCACAATGTGTAAACATCTACGTGGTGCATTGTTGTCCCTAATAGATTCCTTCCTCTACAATCCACAATGATGTTACACTCCTCATTGGGGACAAAATGAAACTCCTCTATGTTGACCAACTAGCTCAAAAATGGCTCTTTCCATCCCATTTTGATCTTCAAATGCCTATCTGTCTTATTCACTTCATCTCTTTAGCATCTCTTGAGCAATGTCATCCATCTTCTTGGTAATTCATATGATCTTCTATAAGCTCTTGAACATTGCTTAGCAAGTGGCTACTCCATCAACTTCACTAAGAACGTGTTGTGCTACCATAGAAGTTGCTAGTTTGGTGTCTTGTGAGACCTCCTTCATCACCGCTATGGCTATGTCAACCTTGAAAATCTTGTAGTCTTGCATTCTCCCTTCATTGGCCTTGAGTGCCTTTGGGTAGAGGTGATATTTCTTCACTATCCTTCTTTTTCTATGGTTTGATAGAGTAGCATTATGTTTTTTTGTAGTGTTTAGTATTCTCCTTTCCATCATTTTCTTTATTGTATTTCTACTTCTCTTTATCTATCTACCTATCCGTGGAGATGGAACCACCAAAGCAGAAGTTTGACTGAGGGAAAACCCCTATACAACCCCAACATTTTTCCTTTCTTGGTTGTGTGTAGGTACGTGCACGTGTGGAGCTTGCTAGAAAACTAGGCTCTTTGTGGGTTGGTCTTTGTCACCTTCATTTTCATTATCTCCTTTATCATTTCTATTATCATTTATTATACTTTATTATTTTGTTTAATTTGTTAAACTTGATTAGCTAGACTACAAGTAGGTTTCTTGGCATTTCATAATGTACTTTATAAATTTTTGGCCATATGGATGCCAACGCCCCAAGAGATGCCCATGCACCACGCTATCATGCTTTACCCACGTTGCTCTCCTCGAGCAAAGAGTTGTCTAAGGTACAATTTGGATTCCAATAATCGGCTCATTTAGCCCCATCCAAACATTCAGATCAATATCTAGTGATAGAAGCACTTGAGATTGCTCTTCATTCTTTATCCTTGATTTAAAACGTACCTGTTTAGCTTGAGGTATGTTAGGGTATCCCTCCATTCTCAGCTCTCCATGACCTAGAGACTTGGTGTGGTCGGTCCCCCTACCTTACAATGAGATCATTATCATCTCTTACATGGTATCAAAGATTGAGATTTGCAAATCCCTTCTCAAATTTGAGGGTGATTCAGACATGAGCTTTTTCTAGATGTATTTTGGCAAAAAATAAACCCCCATTTCATATAAAACACTTGCTATTTGGGCAATAATAAAATTTCATACATTTTAGGAGTCTTCATATTGTTGGTTAGAAAAATTACATACATTCATATAGAATCAATATTTAATCTATGTGGAATTTGTACAATAAGTATGTGTTTCTACCCATATGATCTATCATTGTTAGATTCTACAATTAGGTGCAATCATAAGAATATTTTATAGCATATTCACAAGTTTTCATAGAGGCTATGTCAAAGTCATTTTGCTGAGCTATGACATCGGTCAAATTTTTCTTTAAATATATTTTTCTGTTTGCACCTATTTACTTATCATGATATAGCAATAGGTCCTACATCAAGGGTCTTTTGGCAAGCACTTGACACTAAGATCCTATAGTGTAGAAAAATGCATACCTTTTCATTTTCACACTTAATTTAGACCCATTTTAGCATCCCTTGCATTAATTTCCCTTTAGGTCACTTATTAAAGTATGGGCCCCTAAGACCCCTTTTTGTGCATCTCAAGGCATATTGTAGCCTTAAACCTGACCAAAACCCATAAGAAACCATGATCAATCTTGGTAACCCACCTTTTGAATTATAAAATCAATCCTTGTGGGACCAAGATGCCATTGTTGGCATCTTAGTCCTAGGGGCTTTATTTTCAAGAATTAAGAGTGGGAAATGAAAATATTTGAATTTATTTGACCTTTTGTCAGCCTTTGGGATCTAATAACCAGGTTATTAGGTAGGAATTCCTACAAAAGTATGATTTACACCCCATTTTTGATATAAGAAAGTAAGAAGTTTAAAAGTTGAAGCAAACAAGTGATAAGTGAAGCAAGTTGAAGGAAGTTTCAGAGTTTTGGAGTAGCCTTCTATTGTGTTTTTGCAGGTTTTTCAAGTCTATTTTCAAGTCAACATCTAGCATTGCCAAGGATTATTAATGGATGCCTATTGTGGATCATGAGATATTCTAGTTGGGAGATGCAACTAGCCATTTATCCAAGCCTAAGGACTTGTTTCTTGATTGATTTCATCTTCCATTCTTGCTCTATTTTCTATCTAAGGAAGGTACATTTTATGTTTGTGACTTTTTAGGGTGATTATATTAGATCTCCTTTATAGGTAATTTACATTTGCATCTTAGGAATCTTATTCTAACACATTTGAATAGGGTTTCTCCATTTTCTAGCTTGCATAATATTAGACAAACTTAAGATTAGGGCACACAAATTTCCATTTTTAGATTTATGCTTTTTCATCAAGGTTTAATTACCAAACAAGGGGTTTGACCAAGGAAAACCCCCATAAATAATCAATCCAAATTCCTTTTTTTTGCAGGTCTCTTTGCAAGTTCAGATCTGAAGACTTGGTGAAGAAAAAAGTATAGATCTTCATCTTTAGGACCACACTTAGAAATTTTGGATAGAAATGCAGAACTGGACTAATACACCATGTTGGGCTTCTTAGTTCTCCCAAGCCTATTTTTTAGAGATTTTCTGAGATCCGAAGACTCCACATTTTCCTCATAAAATAGTGCAGTGGGACTAATACGCCACTTTGGGCATCTTTTTCCTCAGAACTTTTGGGAAGCTTCTTTACATTTCTAGAATCCTCCCAGCATCTCCAAACTTCCTAAGCACACACAAACTATCTTTCTATTGTATAATTTCATCATTTGCATCTTTCATTTAGCTTGCATTTCTAGTTTTAGGTCATTTTGCATATATCACATTGTGTTTTCCAATATTCTCTTTTCTAAGCATTTGCTTGGTGGTGAGCCCCTTAGAACTCAAAGAGCCCCTCCTAGGTCCTTCCTAATTGTCAATTGAATCACCTTGTGAGGTTGTTAGTCAATCCTATTAGGACTCCTATGACATTATTGAATGATTGGTGGAAAAAGAGTGATATCTTTAGGTATCCACTTTTCTACTCTTCAAATCCAATGGGTGATAGGATGATCCCATTTTTGATTCCTCGTCACTCTACCCACCTACAATACCTCTACCTAAATACTCTAGCTAGTGCCTATGCAATGCCTATATTTGATCTTTTGGTCTTGTGGGCAACCAATCTCCAAGCCAAATCGCCTAAATTTTTTTCTTCTTTTAGCAACTATATTGGAATTGGAAAAAAAATTTAAGTTATGATCCATGAGTTTGATTTGTATAGATAAGGTATCATTATAAAGATGGCTTTGGGAATATTCCAGTGGTGTATGTCTCATTATCAAATTTATTTACTAATATAAGATATTACGTATTGAAGTTAAATATTACACTCAAACCTCCAAGCTCATAATTTTCTTCTTATTTATCAAATTTTCATTATTCTTATGGGATTGTAAGGGTATTAAGGAGCTCTTATGATCCATCCATGCATTTTATAAAATTAAACCCAAGTATATTTTATTTATTTTTTGAAAATATTACACTTTGATTAATTACTTGGATATGCTAACACTTGGAGAAATTTTGTCCTTCTTAGGATGCTTTATTTTTCGTACTCATCATATTTGGGATTTTATAATTATTATTGAAAGTTGTTTATTTGCAAATTTAGATATCTATCTTAGTTCATTATAGGTTTTTCATTTCATCCTTCTCTAATCATATTGGAAATGGGAAACTATAAACAGTTGATAGATGAAATCTTAAAACATTTGCATTGGCTTCATTTTTTTTGTATTTGCATGTTTTTGTTCTACCTCCAATTACTACTAGTAAGAAATTTATTTTGAATTAAAAAAGGTTAATATCCTAGGAGTGATTAGTTTCCATGTCGATGGTGATAGTTTGAATTTCATTGCACACATTTATTTTCCTCGTGCTCTTTGGATAAAATTTTGGAGATATATGGATATTGTGATACACTTTCATTCCTAGATGATCATATTCTAGAATATCTTGTATCTCTTGATGGTTCAAATAACATACTATATCACTATGATATTGTTCAAGAGTTTGATACTTTAAAAAGGTTTGAGTTTTTGGATGGTGATGATAAGGTATGTTCAAATTATCCTTCTCCTCCTATCGAGATAGTTGTTGATCCTTCAAATTCAATGATTCATTATGCATAATAATTGATTGAGACTCCTATCATTCCTTCCCAAAAGAACCATCATAGACTTTCAAATTTAACTTTGTGGGACGAGCATTTGAAAGTTAAATTAGATTTATTTTGTGAGTCTGATATTATAGATTTGAAGGAAGTAATTAAGGATATTCATCTTCTATTCAATGATAGTTATTTCCATAATGTTCTCAAACCATTATTATCTTTGGAGATTTTTGTTCATGAGTTTCCATGCAGTCCTAATTTTTTATCTTCTTTGATTGGGGTAGTACCTAATTTTGTTGTGGCATACTCTAACATTGATACACTTGATCAGTTTTCCAACACCCATCATGGAAATTAATTCCTCATCTCTCTTCTTAGAGTTAGATTATCTTATACTCCAGCATTGGACTTGTTTCTCCCTAAATGGAGGACTTTTTTTTTGTAGACATTGGATTTGATTTTATCTTAAATCATTCACCATTGGCATAGTCTGGCTACTTCATTATGGGAGGATCTATAGTCTCAATATTTCTCACCTATTGGGGGGATATCTATTGTATATTTGTGATGAATGTATTCCTTGGAGTGTTATGTTGCTTCCTCCATTCATTAGTTATTTCATCACATGTACATGATTATTTTCTTGCATTCTCTCTTTTGAAGAATGGGTTCTTTCCCATAGGATTTTTCTCCTCTTCTTTATTTTTTAGAGATTTTTTATAAATGGGTAGCTAACATGGCCTAGTATTTAGGACACATCCTTGCTTTATTGCATTATTTTTGCATTCTTATATTTATTTTATTCTTCCTAAGCTACACTTAAGGGTGGGTTTTCCTAGTGTGAACGAGGCATATTACCTAACTATTTCACCTAGTTAGTCTTATTCACACATATTCACATGTTAAGTTTATTTAGGGGACTAGGATTCTTTCTAAAAGTATTATATTGTCATGTTATCTTATCTTATCTTATTTTTAAATGCCTGATGTCATAGAATTAAGACACTTCTCATGATTTTTTCTACTCCTATCTCTCAACCTTTCCTATATAAGCATGGCAACATATGTATATCATGTATCATCTTGTATCTTATATCATTAATCTGTTATTGATCCTTGTACATTATTGCATGCATAATCAAGAAATATATCCTTTTATCTACTCTCTTGTGCAAGATCATCTTCAGTTTTGTAGGTGATCCTATGGCATGTAAGCTCGCTATCATCTCTTACAATTTTAATGTTTTCCTCTAAAGACAAACTAAGCACAATTTTGTGTGATTTATTACTTTGTATTTTTATTTAAAGGTGGTTAATACATTTATTTTATAAATTAAGTAATCTTAAAGATTCCTCGCACATTCTAGGAAGAGAAAATACATTCATTGACACACTAAAAGGAATTTAGTTTTACAAAAAAATTCTAGAAGCATATGTATTATTAAATATTGTTGTTTTGAATTATTCAACTTTTATGTTAACATTAACTAACAAATATTATAGATGCTATCAATTTGTTAAGGTTTTGGTTAATAGTATATTTTATAAGTTCATGAATGGTGATTGATTGTATAAAAAATCTTGTGGCATTGTGTAACAGCTGACGCAAGATTAGTGAAGACTTGTGTGGTTTTTCTCCTCCTTTAACTTGAAGGTAAATAGCCGTGGAACGGGCTGTATGAATACTGATATGGATGTATTGCTATATAATAACTATCATGAGGCTCTAATGGCAGAATGATAGTAATGTTATACAGCTTATTTTGTCTTTTTATTGTGGACAGCCCTGCAACTTTTATGCTAATTGCTTTGACCAAGGAAACGTTTGCAGCTTGTGTTTCCCGCTCTGATAAATCTTCTTGACACACTTTTTCGTACACCAAAATTTTAGATTTTCCTTTTGTCCCCACCTGCCACTCTTCAAGGAGGAAGAGTGCCCTGCAAGTCTTAGAAAAGACCAGCTTGTTGGAACCATTAATAGATTCCTTTGACCGGACGATAGAAAATGAGGTTGAAGGGACAGTAAAAAATCAGAAGGTGAAGGATATTCCTGACATTGAATACAGAAGGAGGTGATCGTTTAGATGACATTTGTAAAGCTTTTATTAAAAAATGTTTATGATATCTATAAAGTAAAAAGATTAGAAATACATGCAAGAATGTTTCAATGAAATTAGAGCTGGTTTGATTCCCCTAAACATAAGTTACAAAGTACTAGTAAATTATAAAGCTTCCATTCAGCTAAGGATATGTAGTTGTATTATGAGGGTGGTGGATCATTTGCCAAGAAAATAATTATAGGAAGGTTTGTTTAGAAAAAGGATTAGGGGTATTTATTATTGCGGGAGTTCTATATAATCAATAATGTGATTATATCGTAGTTAAAGAGGTAGGGACAAAATAATATCGGATTTTAAATAAGAGGAGATCAATCAAATAGACTAGAAGTTTTATTATGCAATGGAGTAACTTGTCATCTCTATTATGAAGGAGGCAAGAAAAAACAGATTGAACTATGGGAGGAACTACTTCACTTGTGATTAGACTGAATTTTTCTTATGGTACATGGCACACTCCCCTAGTTGTTGAGAATGTCTTATATGTGATAGAATTTCAAATCCATTTATCACCTTATCTTGGATATGAAAGTATGTAAAGGTGAGAACATGATTTTTCATTAGGATAAAATGAAAATTCAATAACCTCAATATTGAAAATTGCATTACTTCTAGACTTTTTGAGTTCAAACTAAATATAAGTTATAAAATAGTTCAAAGTTTTAGCAATGCAATATGGCCAAAGAGTTAAATCCCCTAAGAGATAACTTCTCCAAGAAACAATCCCATGAAGAAAGGGGAAAAGGGTTATGGGTCTAATTCCAAGCACTTTAGGCTTTAGGATAAGTCCAAAATAGATGGTTGAACCTCTCTTATCTATTATAAGGAAATCTTAGATGAAATAACTCACTACATGTGAATGCTTTTTGAAATAAGAATCCCTTGGTAAACTAAAAGATGGAAAGTGAGAAATTTTAAGCTCTAATATAGATTATCAAATGTGCCTAAGTTGAGAAAGTCAAGCCTTAGAGGAGAATCAACCCCTCAATGTTAGTTTAGATTGTGAAGGGTAAGAGAAAAATCCACTAATGACTTTGTAAAGAAGCCAAACTTGTACCATGTAATTCTTGAAAAATGTATCTAAATTGTACACTTTATCTCTTTCCTTGCAAATAAAGCAATGTTTGGAGGCCCAAAATTTTTAACCATAACATCAAGGTCAATTTTTTGAACTTGCAAAAGGGAAAGCACACCCATATAAGAACATGATAGGCTTTTTGTTGTTTCATTGATAGAGGGATTTGTTCTAGAGAAGAGAATAAGTATCTACAATGTAAATTTTATTCTAAAAGAGTTTGAAATATTTGATCCTAGGTGGTTTAGCATGAACAAAGAAAGATTTATCAATAATAGGCTATTGCTAAAAATTATGGTCACTAAAATAAAGATCTAATTTGAAACTGCCTCTTGTTGGACTCAAGGAACACTAAGAGGGGGGGGTGAATTAGTGTTCAACAATTTTAACTTTCAATTCAGATCTTAAATCATTTTAGCCTATCAACAGAAACCAAGATGCAAGCACATAAACAAGATGATCAAGACACCATAACACCAATATTTTTACGTGGAAACCTTGTTAGGGGAAAAACCACGGTGGAGATTAATCCACAATTTATACCCTGTTAAAAGTATGAACAAAAGGGAATGCACTTGCATTCAAGAGCACTACCTAGAGCTCACTACTCAAAATAAAAAAGGCTCACTACCTTACAAAATGTTTGTGATTACAACAAAAATGAACTGAGAAGATAGCATCTACAAATGCTTGGATTAAGTTCCGGTGAAGCTCATAAAATAGATTTTGGACCTTTTGTCCAATTCACACTTCTACTTTGCTCTGCTACAACAACTCTTCTGTTACACAAGCAAAAATTTACTCAAAAAATCTTTTGATGTACGCTCATACAACTACTATGAAATTTTTCACACGCACCTTCTTAAAACATCATGCCGATATAGTCGGACACATAAGCATTAGAAAACGAGCAGCAAACAAAGGAGTGCAAATAAACACCAAAACAACCTACACCTCAAGATTAGCCTAAGCTGGAATCAACACAAGATAAAAGCAACAAATGGAACATTATACCTTGTCTCGAATCGATCCTTTGGTTGGCCCTTCGATCTTTGATGTGTATGCTCCTGGATGGCAAGAGATGTGGAAAACCCGATATGATGTGAGGATGGATTGGAAATGGATGAAAGTGGATGCAAGCATGAAAAATGGCTAAGTATGGATTGAGGAAAAAAAATTGCAAGAGTTTGACTACTATGAATGATCTCTACTAAAATGAGAGAAAAGAGGGGGTATTTATAGAGATTTTGGAATTCTCTAGGGAAATGGACGGTCAAGATTGAGCCACCAAGATCAAGATGTAGGGCTAAGGTGAGTTGAGAACTCACAAGCCCTCACATCTTGACATGTGGCAAGTGATATGGCTTAAAAGGGATGATGTGTACATGAGGTGGAGTGGTAGTACATGACATGGAGAGGGTACATAGTACCTTGGGATTGGGACAAGATCTCATAAAGGAGGTACTTGTCCCCATGTGGGTGAGAGGACAAGTGGGGAATTAAAAATTCTTCAAATATTCTCAT
>VDFB02049383.1:0-15235 GCA_007258455.2 Sequoia sempervirens | reverse complement strand
CTCTCTCCCTCTCCCCATCCCACCCTACCTAGACAACTCTCTCTCTCTCTCTTAAAATTCTCCCTCCCTCTAAAGACATACATAAATACATACAAGAATAATACATATGTACATACAATCCTACATCCATACAAGCATACATACATACATACATACATTTGTAGATACAATCTTACATACATATAGGCATACATACAATATACATGCACTAATACATAGAGACATACATACATACATACATACATGACACACCAACATACATGTACATACAAACATACATATATATCAACAAAAATTCAATAGAGTGGCATTTAACATAAAGGAAGACATAACACAAGTGCATTATAACATGCTTACGTTATGTCTTGTTTGACATGTATCCTGAAGAAGCAAAAAAAGGTTAAAACTAAGACATAACGCTAGTGCATTATAACACACTCACATTATATTTTGCTTTGGGAATCCTCAAGCCTTAGCATTGGTATTTTCATTGGAATACCAACCCATAGGCTTGGAGGGAATTCCCAATGACTAGAGATGTGTTTTTGCAAATTCTACAATTTTTTCACATAATCGGGTTCGTGGTCACCATCAGGATTGCATTTGGTTCATTATTGACAAAGTCGAACACATGGGTAATGTTAGGTTCTCTCTTAGCTATCCAACAATGTAGTTTTTTTCACTTTCCGATAATGTTAAGCCTTTCATCCATAATTTCTTTTGTTTGCATGTCTCTTTTTTGCCAAAAAGTAGTTTTTGGTGTTTTTTCGTTATAAATTAACCGTTCATCAAAATTTCAAATAAATTACATTTTTAGAAACTAGAATCCATTCTACAATTTTTTTTAAAATCAATTTTCTTCCAGTACCCTGTAGGGGGAGCACGGCCAAAATTCTACTTTTTAGGAAGTGCCCACTTAGAAAAATAGTAAAAAATCAAATATTCATTAAAAATTTATCAGAAAAATTGTGCATCAACTAGATACTGTTAGCTAACTTCTAATTGTAGTGATTTTAAAAAAACTACAAAAATGTTCACCATGCTAGGGTCATACAAGAGTTGCTATGTTATGTTTTTCTGAAGAAAAAAAACCAATTTGTGTACATCCCTCTTTTAAACTCCTTAATCTAAACCATTTTCAAAATAAATTAGTAGTTTAGAAAGTAGACTCAGAGCACTTCGATCCTTGTTTTTGTTCCATCTCAAAATTTTGAGTGTAACTATCGTCAATTTCACGTCCAAGGTCAGTATTTCCTAATTTTATAAAAAAATTGGCCACTTAAGCCCCCTTTTTGGGAACCATCTTGGTGCACTTACCCTTCTTCTAACCAAATTTTCTCTTCTCTCACAAATAATTTTTTGTTTCATTTCTTAACCACTTCTCTAATTTTATTTCACCCTCTTCAACTTGCAATGTCTCCTTAATTTCTAATAATTGACATAATTAATCCTCTCTATGACTACATGACATGGTTTCTTCTACATTGCCATCCTTACCCTATCCACTATATCCAAATGCCTCTCTTTCTTGGAATTACTTACTATCAGCATATTACTAATCCTAATGTATTTTCCTATTTCTTTGTTTCCTAGCCACATACTCTTACTAAAATATCCAATTTCTATGGCATCAATCCATCCATACACTTCATTCCTAATATCCTAGAATTTAAGTTATTATAAAAAATATTTGGGTGGCATTATGATTGGGCTACAAACTACAAATAAATTCAATAATTTCTACACACCACAAAAAATCCTAATAAAAAGGATATAGATTGAGAGTTTAGATTAGAGTGTACTTCAAATTTGATGTTGTCTTCATTTGATGAAAAATTACACCATCTAAAAGATGGTATACAATAGATATGTAGTCTAAAATGAAAGGAAAAATGACAAGTACCAATGGATTGATTTGACCTGATCTTCGCCGGAAAATTTGACGGACGATCTGACTTTGTCGACGAGCCCGATATCTTGATTCTCTCGATCTCGACTTCCTGACCTGATCTCGAGATCCGACCGATGACTTCGACTTTCCTTCGCCGACTTTATCTCGAGGATCCCGACCGAGTCTCGATATTCCCGGTTTTATCTCCTCTATATCTTTATCTCAATTTCCTGATTTATCGACGATCTCCCGGCTGAAATTCTAATTCTTTCGACTTTTCGGTTTTCCTCGAGATCCTTCTTGATGCTGATTGTTTCTTTATCGGTCCGAGCGATGATCTTAGGGAATATTTATAGAAGGTTGCTAGTTGTTATTAGATCTTATCTTATCTTTTGACATTTAATGCTTGATTCCTAAGTCATTTCATATTAGCGATCTTGTGACATATGATTAAGACACTTGCCATGATCTTGTCTAATCCTAGGTCTCACCTTGACTATATAACTAGGTGGTCTCATGTGTAAATCAACAATCATATAATAGTCATATCATCACAATCTATCAGCATTATTCTCTCATATTTGATCTCTCTTGTGCTTTCATGAAGTTCTTAGAAGTTGGGTGGCTATAATCTTCAAACAAAGCTTGGATGGTGTAGAGTATTCTATACCAACTTTAAAATGGTATTAAAACATATAGGATTGCTTCTTATTATTCTTTACTAAAAGATCTAGGCTTCAAATCTTGGCGGATCTTGAAAAGTTGAGTATGCTTTTCTCTTACATCAACTAATGACTTGGAGAATAAAAAATATTAAAAAAATACTAGATTTGAGAGTTTCCTCTTTATGTTTTTGTATTTTAGGCTCAAATCAGAGCTTGCTGGTGCAAATTTGAGCTCACCATTAAGTTTAAGGGGTTCAAGAAAGTCATTTTTTCCTTTTGTTTTTTCCAAATTGAGCATATGAGACCAAATTTATGAGGGTTTGAAGCTGAAAAATGGTTGCCATATTCAAGAGGTAGATGTAATTTTGGAGCACTTTGGGGCACAACAGATCTTGCCATCACATTCAAGAGGCCCAAAAATCCCAAGATTGACTATCAAATCATCAAATTTGGAGCACTTGGCTTGGGCCCTCAATTTTTTTCCTCCACCTAGTCATATGGTTGATCATATAGTCATACGGTTGATCATATAGTCATATGGTCGATCATATAGTTGTACGGTCATACAATATGCAAGTCACAAGAAAAATATAGTCATCAAGGAAAAATTTACAAAGTCTAAAAAAATTATTTTTTATTTTTTAACAATATTTTGTGAGAAATTTTTTAATTAAAAAATATCAACAAAATATTTTGGGGGGTTTTTTCATAGTGTACTATAGTACCATTGTATCTTAGTAGTACAACCTCCAAAGGGCGCCATATTGCAACCTCTAATTGTCTCACCACATTATCTCATCAATTCAACACTCACACCTATCAACGAAATATTTTACAAGTGGAAGAATATATCGACAAATTAAAACAAGAATAGTCCATCCATTTTGAAGATTTTTCTCACCATAAAAGTTTTTAGGTTGGTCATAGAATATTCCCAAAATATTCCATCGATTAGAATATTTTGATGGATAAAGGAATATTGTGCTTACTAATGTAGTGCTCATGTCAACAAGTGCTTAAATTCCCCCCCCCCCCCTCTAATGCAATTTTTATTTTGGAGGCTCAAATTCATAGGCTCATAACTCAGTCACCTGACCTTTTTTTAAGGCAATTTCTTTTATTTGGGGTAGAATTTCATGCTCTTCATAGTGGTGGAATTGGTTTTTGATTAAATTGGTGCATTTTTTTAATATAAATTGCAAATTCTCATAGGTATTGTTGAGTTGTTCTCATTTTTGGAACTTTCAGGGCTCTTTTCTCTCTCCTACAATAACATTTTTGGATATTTTTTATTGAAAATGCATAAGTTTTCATGTAATTTGTAGTGGTGTGATTAGATTGATCCCATTTTTTTTTTTAATATTTTGAGCTTGTGGTCAAATTTGGCATATGTAATCGCTAAGATCAAATCCTTGTAATTGTACTAAGTACAAAGTGCCAAATCATATATTATGGAGGGTTCTTGATTGAGTAATTTGAGGAGTAATAATGTGTTTGTTTGTTGGTTCTAATCATGTCTTCTAATGCATGAAAAGTGAAATGTCATTATGGTGGGAAGAAAAATCATACAATTGATGAATTCTTGCTGAATGAACTTGAAACAAAGAAAATAGGGTAGGGGTTCAAACACATAGGGTATTATACTAAATTTGGGATATTTCACCAAACTTACTATAAATAGAAAGGGGAAAATGGAGTGAATGAACCTACCTATTCTTCTATTTCATTTAGGAAATGAGATGTCTCAGATCAAAATCCACTTTCAACCCTTAGGTGAGTGAATTATTTAAGGAATCTTACAATTTCCTTTATGTGTGCATGTGGGCTAAACAACACTTTTGGGAGACTCACTAAAAAAAGTAAATCAGCTCAAAACTAAAATGCAAGACCAGATTTGAGTAAATTAAACATAGAGCTAATAGACACAATTTATTTCACATAAATCAGATGAGTGAAGGACACTTAAAACTGATCTCAAAAACTGCCACAAAGTGTCATGTTCTTGCACAAAGCGTCCTGAGACAAATTTTTGATAGAAATGACTGAACATAGATTTTGGGAGAAAGATTAAAAATACCAAATGCATTCATTTATGACATGTAAATATTGGATTTGATAGATTAAACATAATATTAACAGAAAAAATTTATTTCATGCAGATCAAATAAAGGGAAAATCTTGTGCACCTGTTACACAATGTTGTTTCCAAAAGTTGTCTAAGGACTCATTCACCCATTAGAGAATGGGTCCTTGTAGGGATTTTAAAATTTAGTTTTTGGGTCCTCTTCTCCTGTATCTACACTTCCAGATTCTTGGGTTTCATAGTTGGAAATAAATTCAGGATATGAGTTTTCGTGAGATGACAACAAATGCAACTTTGAGATCAACTTTTCTTCAAGGTCTGCAAATATACAACACACAAAAAGAGGGGAAAGCTATTTTTTTTTGGTGAATGGGGGTTTTCCTTGGTCAAACCCTATTTTGTTAATTAAACATTGAAATGAAATGAAATAGCATGAAAGGAATGATGAATGAACAACTCACCAAACCCTTGATTAAACCTTTGAAGGATTGAAATCTTGATGTTGATCTTGCATGAAATGGCTTCAATGGATGTGGATCTTGATACTTGAATCTTTCTTTGAATCTTTGAATTGAATGCTTAGATTAGATCTTGAAACCTACATGACAATGTGAGCTCCAAAAATATGCATGATTGAACATAGCTTTGACATGATACTTGAGATCTCAAATGCCACAATAAATGATGAAGAAATTTGCTCTTGAATGCTCTTGACAATAATCTTGACTCTTGTTAAGTTCACCTCTTGCTATATTTTTCCTTAAACTTGATTTGATCAAAATAACCTTGAATTTATAGACATTTATCCTTAATTTCTCAAAATTCAAACATTACAAGCCAACATTTAAAATTTGAATTTAGGATCATATAAATATCACCAAAAAAAATTCAAAAATGGGTTCAAGGTGTTAGGGAGGACCCATACCCATGGGTGAATGGGTCCTAGGTCACTAAAATTAGGACACACATTGCTCAAGTTTAAGTTTAATGTATTGGCATTAATTAATGTCAGGTTTTCCCTTCGAAAAATGTAATTTAATAGGATTTTATATGAATTATAGGGCTTATTAAGCCTTAATTATGCTCAATTAATCAAGGGGACCCTAAATAAGTGTGAAAGTGTAAATGGATGCATTTTACAATAATAAATTAAGACATAATTAATTTCATTTTAATTAAGAGGTCCCTAAACTTAATGTGAAGATGTAAATAAATACATTTTACAACACTAAATTAAGGCATAATTAAGTCCATTTTAATTAGGAGGGCCCCAAAAAGTGAGAAAATGTAAAGGGATACATTTATCTACACTACATTTAGCCCCCACTTTTGTGAGAGGAGGACCTTGCATCAAACTCACACTAAAGTAGACAAATATATGTCAAGAGGGGTCCAAGTGCACCAATGTTGATGGGATAGGATGAAAAAGATCAATGAGGTGGCCAAGCCCCCAGGATCCAACATCTTATGTCAAACTAACATAAGCACAAAGGGACACACACAAGATGTATGATATGCAACAAGTCAAGATACACAAACATACAATATCAAAGACTAAAAGAAAGAGAAAAAAAGAAAAAGAAAAAGGGGGTGGATCAAGCCTCGACTGTCGAATGCGATGTGAATCATGCGTCGACTCTTTGTCCAAAAATGTTTACAAGTGGAACTCACTATCCACTATGCAAACAATATGCATGCTCACACGAGATAGTAAAACTCCAATTGTCCACTAGGTAAGCCCCCAAGGGTACAAATGTGAGAATATTATTAGGTTCCCATACTATACGAAAGCTATACCTTCATAACTTCAATAAGAAACCACAAAACAAACATAAACTTTGAGCTCCATAAGGCCTAACAAGCTGCATTATGCTAAGCACCTATGAATAAAATGAAAATAGGATAAGACATGCTTAGTTCAAGTAAGTTATCTTCTTAGGGAACATCATGCTTAATGTCTCCAAGAGAGGAGAAGTCGAGGATAAAAAATTCACTACTTAGGGAATGCAATACATAGCATTACCACTAGGAGGAATATCATATGCTCAGAAAGGTCACACTCTTGAAGGAAATCAAACCCAATGACACCAAGAAGAAGATGTGCATCACATGAATTTATAAGACCGGAATTTGAAAATAAATTCACACTTCCTAGGAGGTATATTCTATCATCAATAAGAAGGGAAAATGCAAACAATGAATTAGGGACAATATGCCCCCCACTTAAAATTTCAACATACTTACTATGTTGGTATTTTAAGTAGAAAGAGAGGAAGAGGCAATCCTTGAAAATAATGCACACCTCAAGAAACTAGTTATCCTTTCCCCTAATCATAGAGACAAAGACAACCACCAAGAACTAACAAGTTTCTGCCAAGAGAGATATGGTTTCACCAAAAATTGTACCACTATGAATGATAATGAACAAGACACATAAATCTACTATTGCCACATAGCAATGAGCAACAAGATATGATGAAAAATCAATATCAAATAGAAGAAATAGGTGCATCAACACAAGGAAGAGTACCACAATCATTAAGATGTTGAATTTTATTACTCAAAGCCTTACATTCATTAGTAGAATGACCATGAACTCTATGATATGGACAAAATGAAATCTTGTTGGAAAAAAAAATTTGTGTTCTTGGAGGGAGAGATATCAAGTGATCTTGGAGAAGTCTCAACAAGATACTTTCTTCATCAATGGTAGGAGATGTTTCTTTCTTTTGCGGAAAATATATCTCTTGCTTAGTACAAGGTGTCATACATACACAAGACTCTTTATATTGTGATATTTTGTACTCTCTCTTAAAGGAGGGTGTAAAATCTAATGAACCCAAATCATTACTAAGACATGTTGAGTGTTTTGCATGATGACATTGATATTAAGTGAAGATTTCTTTGATTCTTTCATTTCTTTCGAAGGATAATAACCAAGAACACTAGTGGTTTCTTGTGTATTAGGCCCTATAGTGATACATATACCTTGTTCTCTAGTGTCACACCATTTTCCACTATAACCAATTTGTTTCAAGAGCTCATAACCTCTTCCATTTCTTTCAGATTCAATGGTTGTTCATAATCAGATTAATCAAATTTTGTTGTGTAATTTGTTTCTTCTTCTAAAGTGGTTGAAGTGGATGCTTTTGAAGGTTCTTCTAAATTTTGTATTGACATTACTGTTGGCTCTTTTCCCTTGTCATAATTTTTTGTTATGATCTTGTATTCTCCCATGGATGTAGGTGTAAAATATAAGGAATCCAAATCATCTTCCAATAACTTTGTGACCTTTTCAATATGATTTTCTTTTCTTTCTCTTGCAGAGGTTCCACTTATGTAGTTGGTGTTCGTGTTGCAAAAAAAATGTATCCTTGGACATTTTTATGCTCATTTGACTCTTTCTTATGGATTTTGGCCTAGTTTTTCCTAGATTTAATGTTTCAATGTGGTCAACACATTCACATTAGGTCTTGGACCCTTGTGAATCAATAAGAATTCTATGGTGTCTTGTAAAAGTGTTGTGCAGTGTTGTAACACACCTTCACACTTTTCGAGGACCATTTTATTATATTTCATTTAAATAACCTATTTTTATCACTTTTCAAGCCTTATTTCAAAGTGTTGTAAGGAATTGTAACAAAATCTCACACTTTTCTAGGCTTTTCATCAATAACTACAACTTTCTTATGATTTAATTGGCCCCATTTTACACTTACATGCCTTATTTAAGTGTCTTTTTTAGAATAAACTTGATAAACATCATTTAATATTATTTAATCTCTGACACCCACTTAAAATTCCTATGTGGGACCAAGTTGCCACTTGGGGTGACTTAGTCCCATTTGGATCAAAAATCAAAATAAGTTCAAAATTTTGGAAAGTTTTTATTTTCTAAAACCTAAGGTTGGCCTATGATGTGGTATTTTTTAGGAATTAGGGCATAATTGTGTATAAATATGATATTTTCCTCTCATTCTGTGGTCTTCAACTTTCTTCTCTCTCTTGATTCATTCATCATTCATTCTTCATTTACCATTCTTCTCAAGCAAGCTCAGGTTTTGGCATTCTAAGTTATCAAGATAGTTTTCTAAGGCATTCAAGGGCATATTCTTTATTCATTATTGTAAAAATTCAAGATCCATCATCATGAAAAGTTTCTAATTCCTTCATTTCATGCTCATGCTTCATCTTATTTCTTCATCCGGTTTAATTACCTAAAAGGGGTTAGACCAAGGCAAACCCCCATGCCCTAACATCCAACATTTCTCTCTCTTTCCTTGTGTGTTTGTATATTTAGGCACCTTCAAGGCTTGGAAATAATTGAAAAAAATATTGAAATTTTTTTGAATACATCTCCTTGTTGGCTAGGTCAAAACATTCACAAAAAATCACAGTGTCAAAAATCACAATTTCAGATCTAGATACCTAGTGGAGCAGAAAGTGTAGACTAAGAGCTTCTGTTTCCACTTTCGGGTTTTCAAAAAAGCCAAAGTGGACTAAGTTTCCATCAGTGGTGAATTATTCCCACTATACATTTTTTTTAGATTTTTCTATAGATTTGGATACCCATTTGGATGAAACGGGCTTCAATGCAATTTTCCAAATCTGGGACTAGGTCGCCTAGAATGGCATAAGTGTCCCAGTAGGATAAAATTCTAGAATCAGTAGTATTTTTAGTCTCCATTCCAGTCTACAACACATTTCCAGGTGTACACATTTAGTTGTATAGTTTTTTATTTATTTATTTGCATTTTTCAGGTCAGTTAGTTTATGTTTGCATATCATAATCTGTTTTGAAAAAAAGTGCATTTTCTAGGTTTTGCATTACTAGTTAATTTCTTTTATCAGTTCTTTGCATCTAGGGAATTCTATTTAGACATATTTCAATCATATTTTCCTTATTCTTGAATGAACCCTTGAGTTTTTGCGGGATACCTTTCTCCTTTCAGTTGCAAAACCCTAGGAGTGCAAGGGAGCTCTATCCCCAAAAATTTGTGGTTCAGTGTCAATGTTTTCAAAGGATTTTCCTTGTCTTTCTCAAAGTGAAAATTTTATGGTTCAGGATTAGCTTTGATTGTATAAACCTTTTTGTTATAGACATACTTCATTATATGATAAAGAGTAGAAGGCACCCCATTCATTGCATGAATCCAAGGTCTACCCAAGAGAAGATTATATGAAAGATTATTAAGCATGACATGAATAGGAGTTTGCAATGTAATTTTTCCAATTGTAATAGGTAATGTGATCACACCAAGTGGTTTTTTTCCTATGTTATCAAATCCATGCATAGACAAAGAATTAGGTTCAATCTTAGTCTTATCCACTCCAAAATTATCGAAGAGGCTTACACTACACACATTAAGGGTTGATCCATTGTCAACAAGGGTTCTATTTATCCCATTCCTATTAATAATAGCTATTACCATGAATGCTTCATTTTTTTTTGTACTTTCAAAGGAGGGAGATCACTTTGGTGGAAAATAATATCTGCATTCATTCCTTGAGTTAGGGCTGCTATATCATTTAAATTTTCACTAGAGGGAACCACAACTTGTTGCAAGGTAGTTTGAAGCATGCTATAATAACTAGGTGAGGCTTGAATAAGGTCCTATAAAGAGATTTTAGTAGGAGTGTTTTTAAGTTGTTCAAAAAAGTCATAATCCTTCCCATTATGTAAAGGAAAACAAGGAGCACTAGGAAAAATAGGTTGAGGCAATGGTAATGAAATAGGAGGGGGTTGAGGTTTCCTCTTGTTACTTGTATAATATGTGTGAGCAAAAGTATTATAAATTGGTTGATGTGAAACATTGTTACTATCAATTTTCCTTGCATAGTTCAAGATATCTCCTGGAGATAATGGTTTCTTTTTAGGCGGTTCAAGGATAAGAACAAGTTTATTTTGAACTTGTGGTTGTTATGAGGGTGGATAGAGGATTAGAACGAGCTCAAGAGATCACTTCAAGGGATATCTAATGTGCATAACCTCAAAAGACTTATTCTTAATTTCACGACCTCTTAGTGAAGGGGAGTCTAATGTCACTTCATCATATTCATCTAAGGAAGCCACATTACTATTGTTTGAAAGATATGTATCAATGTTGTCATTTTCTTGGACCCTAATATCTTCCCTAGTAGGGGAGATTTTAGGAGAGGAGTAAACAAGATTTTCATCACATTCCATGGTTAGATTTTGTAAGGTAAATTCATCACAAATAGGGGAGGAATCAAGAGAAGAGCAGCTATGATTTTATTAATTACCAATGAAAGGATCCTTTTGTTCAATAAGAAGTTCCCAAGTGGGGGAAGCATTAGAATAAATAAGATTCTCATGACTCTCAATAAGTTTATCTTATAACACAAAACTATCTTCTTCACAAATATGAGAGATATTAGGCGATGAAAAAATGTGACCATCATGATTGTCCATGATTTCATCCTCTTTCTCTAAAGCATCCTCACAAGTGAGGGGTGAATGAAGACTAGGTAAAGTGATGTTAAGAAATGTGTTAATGATCTCATTCTCTTATGCCAAGATATCTTCCAAAGTAGGAGAATTTTTAAAAGAGGAGCTTTCAAGATTGTCATGACTCTCAATGGGTGTATCCTCTAACACAAAAATACCCTTATCACAAGTAGGAGAGGTATTGGGAGAAGAACAACTATGATTATCATGTTTGTATATGCTTGAATCTTCTTCTATCGCATCATTCCCACAAATAGGAGAGATATTAGGGGGTGTTGAATTAAGGAATGTGTCAAAATTTTCACTCTCTTGCACTAAGAGACTCTCATAACTAGGAAATATATTAGAAGAATGACTAACATGCTTGTTAATGAGATTTTTCTTGGTATGTAATTGGAAAGGAAAGATACTAACATTGTGTGAAAATTAATCTATCCAACTTATGCAATGCTTCAAAATGTAAACAATCTTCTAACAGATCTAATGATATAAGTTTTGAAATGATTTAAAAATGGCTACACTAAATGGATGATTAGACCTAGATGCATAAAACAAAAATTCCTAAAAATTTCTAGATTGAAACAAGGGGGTTTCTAGGAGATCTGGGAAGTGCAAAAACCACAAAAAAGATCAAAAAAATTGGTTTTAAGAGGCCTTGGAGGACTCATCCACCCATGGGAAAATGGGTCCCTATACAAGGTTTTTAAAAATGAAAAATGGAATTTCTAAGTGATTATATGTGTTCTTTGTTCCAAGTCTTAGATTGGTATTTTTGTGACAGTTTTTTTTAGAATTTGATGTCTAAATGCAAGTGAAATTAATGACAAATGATGAGCTATATGGCACTTTTTGAAATGCAATTTTGACTCAATTTTTGAATGTGAATGATGAAAAGTACACTAATGTGTAAATACTGTGCAAAACCAATGTGATATGCAATTTTTTTTTGAATTTTCAGATTTAAAATGGATGCAAAATTCAAGTTTACACCTAAAATGCAATACAATTTTATGCAAAATTTAGAAACCCTAAATACAATGAATTAATGCAAATCCTATATCTAAGGTTTGAATGGACTCCAAATCAGAAATTAGAATGTTCAAAAACTTGGGTTCACCAAAATGAAAAGAAGAAAAATGGGGTAGGGGTTCAAACACATAGGGTTTTATACTAAATTTGGGATATTTCACCAAACTTACTATAAATAGAAAAGGGAAAATGGGGTGAATGAACCTACCTATTCTTCTATTTCATTCAGGAAATGAGATGTCTCAAATCGAAATCCACTTTCAACCCTTAGGTGAGTGAATTCTTTGAGGAATCTTGCAATTTCCTTTTATGTGTGTGTGAACTAAATAAATTTTTTGGGAGACACACTAAAAATTACCTAACTGTCAAGATCGAATGCTTCATTAAGGAGGGAATATTTAATCACCATTTAATCAGCTATAGATGTAGCTTACGCACCTATGTCCTAACCATGTGTGGGGTCATAACTCAAAAATATGAGGTGAAACTCTACTCCACAAAGATTGGCCTGACTCACCTTGTGCTATAGGATTGGCATGCTATATGAGGCTCTAGGTCAAGGAGCTAATTGACTGTAGTATCTCAACCTCAACACTCTCCTTCACAACAAAAGGGATAGCCACATGTTTATATACTAGTCTAGCGAGTGCTCATCTCGTTGGCCATTGTGGGTCAAGATGTGCAGAGCCCCCACCTCTACCCTGGAAGTCCCACATATCAAATAGTTTGGGATCTTATTGAGGAAAAACTCACATTAGAGTTTCCTTAAAAAATCTTGCAGAACCTCATTGTTGTTGCATGGGGGATGGTCAAAAACCATCCACCACCTCTACCAAAAATGGTTCTTTATCCCTTGGTGGTTGCACCAATGGATAGGGAGCCTCTTGTTTGAAGGGTGTAAAGGTTGATTCATTCTAGGGTTTGTAAATAGGGAACACAAGTCAAATTTTATAATTTTTTCATCTTTCACTTGTTTATAAGATAATTATCTGCATAAAATTGCTTATACTTTTGTCTCTTATCCAACCAAATAGTTATTTTCATGCTAATTGAATCTACATTTGATAACATCAATTCAAGTGATTGAGAAAGCATGGCTCTATGCAAGGTTGATCTTGCAGGATCTTGCAACCTTGCAATTATATCCTCAATTTATTTTTTTTGTTTTCAATTTTCCCCATTAAATTTTCTTGAGTTCCTTGAGCATATTGAGGAATTGTTGGAGGTGTTTGTTGGGATTTTTCTTTGGTAGGGATTTCAGGTTGAGGAGAATCGGGATTTTGAAGAGGAATTTCAGCAGGGTTTGGAGGTGCATTATCATTTCCTGAAAATTAAATAAATTTACATAAAAAAATATATTAAATCTACCTACTTAATTACAAATTCACACAAAAAACAATAAAAACTTACTTCTTTGACCTCCCCAATGTCCCGACAGCATTTTGGAAAAGATTCAATGAAGAATGAGCTCTCCTATAATGTGAGCGCTCTCTTGAGGGTTTGTAGGCCACATATTAGCAAGAAAATGTAGAAATAATGAATGAAAATTGCTTTTTTTTGTTTATAGAGACTATAACATGCTCGCATTATGAATTTTTTAAAATTTCAAGATGGTTGGCCACTTTTTGGCCCCCCATCTTTCTACACTGCCCAACTATGTGTTCACACTAATGAGATTGCAAGAATGTTTCTATGATCAAGTCCTTGACAACATGAGAAACTTGGGTATTTCTTTTTATTTGAGTATTGTGGGTATTGTAAGCTTCATGAGCAGTCTCCTCATTACTATTATAGAAAAGACCAACACAAGAAGGGGTCACAAGGGTTGGTTTGTGAGCAAACTTAATAAATTCCATTTAGATTATTTCTACTGGCTCTTGGATTCTCCCAAAGCTCTCAACTTATGCCTTTACATATTCATTGAAAGGAAATACACATACAATAAAATATGGCAGTCCTCGGGTGAAATCACAATAATGTGTCACTTTTTGCCCAAGATGGACATTTACATCAATATTTTTAATTGAATCTTCATCTTCTAAGACCTATAGCAGCTAAACCATTAATAATTTGAAGATGATGTGAACTAGTGATTTGTGGCAATTTGTGTGTAGATTCTAAATATATTTTTTTCAATCTTTTTAAAAATAAATCACGAATCTTTCAACATCTCCTTTAATAATTAGTTTTAGATAGAAAATAATTTTTTTAGAAAGTAATCTTTGTGTTGTACAACATAATTTTTTTTCTATAAAGGATTAAATTCTAATTTTTGAAATATAGATTCTCAACATCAATATCTAGGGAAAGGATATTTTTTCATAATTTTTTGTTGCATATTTTTTTCTAATAAAATTTTGAAGTTATTGTAACTATAATTTGGACATACATGTGTGTCATACAACCTAAATTTTTGTGTATATATCAAAATTCAAATTTTCTTTTTTGGGTGAAACAAGGACATCAATACCTAGGGAATGGGTATTTTTAAATTTTTTTTACAATGGTTTACTATTTTTCCACCTCTACACAACAAAGAGCTTGATGTTTAAAGAAAAATCTATGTTTAGTAAAAATTGAAAATTAAATACATGGTAAAATGAAAATATATCAAACCTATACTTGTTGGAAATCTTATTTCAAGGGCTAAAATCTGGAAAAATATATTTTTTAAATGATTTTATTTAATCCCTCAAAAGGTAAAGAAAAAGTGGTTTTTTTCAAGCATTTTGATAGGTGCGAAGGAGACTCCATTGTGGGTATGATTTAATACTAGAGGAGTTCTATCAAAGGGGGTATTATCTATCCCTCTTCAATTAAAACCCTTTAGATGGAGCCTCTCAAGACTTGAATAATTAGTTTTTCTAAAAATTGTGATTTTTGAAAAAAATCAGCACATCCCAAAAGTGAGACACACTGTTGTGGCAACACCCCCTCCATTAGGACAATAAATTTTCAAGGAAATAGAGAATGGTAGTGTTAGATGACAATGGACATATGCCATGATAATATTCAAATGACAGTGGAAAATGAAACATGAATACATTCATATTGTATTTCAATGGACAAAAACTAGTCTAGAAAGGAGGGAACATTGA
>VDFB02049382.1:0-13468 GCA_007258455.2 Sequoia sempervirens | reverse complement strand
TCAGCTTCAAACCCTCATAGATTTGGCCTCGTAGCTCCGATTTGGACGAAACAAAAGGCAAAATCGACTATCTCGAACTTTCCGGACGCAATGGTGAGCTCAGATTTGCACCAACAAGCTCGGATTTGAACCTACAACAAAGAGCCACGAACGGAACCTCCTCAGATCTGGAATCTCTCTTCAGAATAAGACTCTCCAATGGCTCCAAACACGCTCTGATACCATGTTAGAATTGGCTATGGATGCCACCCAAGATCTATGGACCAAATAGAAAGCACAAGAAGAGAGAGAAAGATTATGACAAGAATAAACTGTCTTCAATGTCATTAATATGATATGACTAATTATGATTGACATAAAATGAGACCCCTTTGCTAAATAGCCAAGGTGAGAACATAGGAGGGCATAAGATTAAGACAAGTGTCAGAATCTTATGACATGAGACAACTAGGAAAACTTATCACTCCACTTAAGGTGGAGAGATAATCACATGATGTGTCCACAAAAGGTGGAAATAGTGAGGTAATGACATGTCAAGCTCACCCTCAGTGGAGAATCTCCAACAACCTCCTATGTGGTCCCTAAGTAAACTTAACTAAGGTGTAATGGCGACTCGTGACAAGGTACAAGATATTTAATTACACCCAACACAAATAATCAAGGCCATAGTTTTCCTAGGTTGACTTTGGAGAGAACAAATTGAGATATATGCCCAAATATTTAGAAGCCTCTAAGGATAAAATTCCTAGTGACAAGTAGTAATATTTGGACTCTTCAAGGATATTTGTTCTTCCAAAGGGTTTGAAATTTTGATGAATTGTTGAATGTTTGTTTCAAAGTTTTAGATCCAAGCAATGTATTTGACTGACTCACAAGTTGTAAAATCCTAGGATAGAAATGGCTATACTTTGTTGAGTCCCCAATTGGATTTCTCCAAACACTGAGACAAAGCGAACAGTTAGAGATTTGGTGACACTAGCTCCCCTCCACAACACACACTTCTCAGGACCACCAAATCTCAAAATCCTAAAGATCCAGAGACCTTAAGGATTTATTTTGTTTCTACTTTGAATAGTACAAATGTGGGGCGGCTTAAAAATGATTGTTCTTGCACCAACAAGTATTAAGGATTTTGGCCTTCTAAACAAAGGGTTGTAGTAAGGAAATCTAGTTCAAGGGATACAATGATAAACTCTGTAAAAATATCTCTCAACCCTTAGAACAAGGGATTTATGTATCATAAAGATACTGGGGGAGAGCTATCATGTACCGCTTCCTGTTGATTCCAAACTTTCCTTGCAATCACAAATTTATATAGCAATTTGAAAGAGCTTGAATTTAGCTCATTACCACTTGGGTCATTCCCTCCTTTCAAAGAGGGGAGAAAGGCCTTCTAAAGATAAACAAAAGCGAAGAAGTACATTTGTAGTTTGATCACCTAGATTACATAAAGCACTAGGAGGGAACAAACACAATTCCTTTCCTTCACACTCGCATGATTGTTTAATTTTAGATCCAAATTTGAAATGTGTGGGTAATTTTTAGGCAACCAATGTCACTAGAATGCTTTTAATTCTCAAGATTGTCGAAAGGCACAAGAGAAGTGCATATGCATTCAAATGAAAAAAATTGCAAAAAATCTCAAAACATTTGAAGGCACAAGTTCTTTTTTAGACCCAGGAACCAGCATCACCCCCCTATAAACCGCAAGCAGTGCTCTGTAAAATTTTTAACGCGGACTTAAGGCACAAGCGACATCTCTAATTACCTGCGGATGGGAGACTAGAACTTGTGACCAGCAGCGTCAAGAACACTTAGCCAACTGCTAGGGCCCCCACCGAAGGCAAAGTTCTTTTTAAACCCAAAGTAAAGATGAATTCTTTTTAGAGCACCAAGCTAAATGTGAGTTTGTCTTGTTCAATTTTAGCCCAAAATCAAAGTCTAGTAAGTTCCTAATGTTCAATTTTAATCCAAATTTGACAAAGCTTGTGTTGTTTGTTAATTTTAAGCCCAAAATTACTTTAGTTGGTCCTAAAATAGAAAATGAAAAGAAGAATTGGAAAGCCTAATCTATTACAAAGAGCATTAAAAAATGCTTTTAGGTCTCTAAATCAATTTTCTTCTCTTTCCTGCAAAGGCGACATTGTATAATGAAGGTGACACTCTATAACTAACAAATGCAACACTGAAAATGAAGGCAACACTCTGTTGATAAGCAAAGGTGACTCTTTGCAGAGGAAAAAGAGCACATATACGGTGCATAATCAAAGGTGACGCTTTGTCAGAAGTAGAATTTAGACAGAAGATAAAATAGACAAAAGCGACATTGAAGCAAATGCGATGCGACAACAACGAACAAAGGCAGCGTGACATGGCAAAGTCAACACTAGAGGTAAAGGTGATTCTCTGCAAGTAAGCGAATGTGATGTTGTAAGAAAAGATGATGATGTATTAGTTAAACGCGGTGTCGCTCCCCTGTAGCTGCAAAAAATGGAAATTTCAAGCAAAATTCGTAAACATAAAATGGTTAGCCCTCCTTCTAGCGCCAAAATGTGAACACCAAACCTGCAACAAGCTAACACAAGATCAACAAACACTTGTTAAACATTTTAGAAAGCCAAATATAGTATTCCCTATGAAATTATTAGCCAAATCAAAGAGAAAACATGAAAATGAAAACAAATTAACTAAAGGTAACAGGAAATCCAATTGAAATAGTTAAACCTTCATCCCATAGGGGGAGTGGTGCTCCTTTGATGTGGAAAGAGACCCTTTCCCAATCCATTTGATAAGATTTGATGATGTTGATGATCCAAAGTATGAGATTGACTCCAAATAGTGATGAAACTTAGCTAAAATGATGAAAACGATGAAATGTTATGAGTTGAAATGCCTATAGTAAGAATGCTTGAAGTTGTGGTTCTATATTGTGAAGAGAATGCTTCTATTTATAGAACTCAAGGGTTGAGGAATGAGAGAAATTGGTGAATGTGGGATAAAATGGGATCCAATAGGAATGTGACACTTGTCACAATCCTATTAGGTGAGAGTGGAGCACATTTTGGGAAATGTGTTGAGGAAAGGGGGATGTAAGAGGAATAAATGAGAATGGTTGAGGATTTGAAAGGTTGTAAGAAGAATTTATTGAATGTGGTTGGAGATGTGAGAGGATGTCAGAGGAGTTATTGAAGATGTAAGAGAAGTTATCGAGGATGTGATAGGTTTTTGGAACCTTTGGAGGGAAATTGAATGAGGAGGTGGTTGGGAGGAATATTCCTTTGTGAGGATAAATAGAGGAATTAGTTAATTAAAATAAATGAATTTCATGTGCAACCTAGTTAGTTGATCATGGGTTGATTTAACTCTTGAGGAGTTAAAAGCTGGAGGATTTATTAATGATGATTAGAAAGTGATTTAGGATTAATTAATTCAAAATTAATTGGAATGGGTTAGGGGATTGTGACATTTGATTTGATTGGTTTAATCAAATGAGAGGATTTAGTGAGATTTAAATAAATGATTTTATTTAATTAAATATGATGAACATTAGTTAGAAGAAAGGGTGAATTAATAAAATAAATTTAATTATTTGATTAATAGATGAATTTGTTGATTTTAACTAAATAATGTTGATTATTTAATTAATTGGCTAGTTCAGGGTGATTTAGGAAGAACTGGTTTTATTTAATCAGAATCAGATACATAGTATCAATCAAAAAAATTTAAGTGTCTACAAAGGCCAATATATCTAGGTGGGAGCCCAAGCATAAGCAACAAAAAGGGTGGTGAAAAGACAAGACTAGGCTCTCACTCATGGACACCCTGGTATGACTGATAGGCTCAAGAAGGCAAATGGCCTTCTAGGGCACAATCACAAAGAAAATATTATAGTATGTCTCACTGTCGATGGTGGTTTGGAGTTGGAGGTCGTGAAGCTAATTCTGGGTAGAGAATTCATGGAGGTGAGAGAGTGATATAGGGTGAATTCTGATATCGCTTCATGATTCATAATAGCTCTTTTAGACTTGAAATTTTCCAAGGGGATGACTCTTTCTATGGTAAGGATGCTCATCAAAGTCAAGTTTTTGGGTGGGGTGGAAGAAAAATTTGCTACAACACGTTTGAGAGAAGGGATACCTTGTTTGAGGGATCTACAACTGCTTTTCTCTCCTAGAGTAATGGTAAAATGCTACCCCTTCCTACTAGATATCTTCAGGCCAACACTTGCACAAAATTGAATACGAATGAAGTGTGTTGCAAGATTCCTCAAGAAATTCCTTACCTTGGAGGTGACTCTTGGATGGGGATGGATTCATAATTTTGAATATTTCCTACAAACAATCGCAGATAGGTAAAGGGTGACTTTAATTTTGGCATTCTTGGAGCTTAGGTCAAAGATGGATAATTTAGGGATTTCATGTGGAGGCTCGACATAGCTGATGATCAAGTTGGTTATATGTGGGGTGATAGATATGGGGTGAATTTTTTGGATGTAGGTTCGAATAACTAGAAAAAAGGAATGGAAATATAAGAGGAATTGTGGCTAGGGCATAACACTAAGATATAAACTCATACTTGGAAAGATTGTGAAATCGATGTAATTGTCCCAACCCTATGCGGTCATATTCACTGGATGGAAAATTCTCGGGTTGTAGAGGCAACTAAATGCATGTAAATATTTTATTTTGAATCAATATAATTATCAACTTATATGAATAAAAAAATAGTTTGACCTTTTGTAATCTTGCAACTCTTTTGTCCAAAGACGTACAATATTATTATTATACTAAACACATAATTAATAATATAAAATACACACAAGCGTACACCTTCTCATCCTAAACCAAATATAAAAGATGTAATGTACAACTTCTAGTCTAAATAAACACAACCATTAATTCCGTCTCTTTCAAGAAATGTGCAATTAATTCCTATTTTGGAGACTTCAACCACCAAATATGAAATACCTGCAAGAATAAAAGAAACTATAAGGCTCACCATTTGATGCATACCTTAATTTTAATAGATCTCAAAAATAAAATTTAATTATTAAAACCCAAGTTTCAAAATATTGTGTCAGGCTATTGCTTCTCGCTAGATGCAACAATATATAATCAAGTGAGTTGTTGTTATTGCTTCTCACCAAAACAAGGTAATCTTTGTTAAGTTACTGTTATCAATAGTTTTGTACCTTGCTAAATGCAGTATTCAATAAACTACTAAAACATGGAAACCTTTTTCAGATGTGGGTGATCTACATTAAAGAGGAATCTCCAAAGTGAGCTAGTTCTCTGAATGATGAATTTTATTCTAAAATATCTTCTGAGGAAAGGGATGAAGAATATCTGAACATAAAAACTTATTTCTAAAAGATGATTCACCAAACTTGTAAGAATTCAGACCTAACCACTCATAACAACTTTTCTATTGCAGTAATCCTCACAATCTCATTGGCACATATTCCATCAGTGATTTGCATGAAGATCTGGAAAAAAAATACAACGTGCAACCTAAAACATATAATTCTAAAACACAACCTATAACAGCAAGACATAAAAGGATTCCAATTTGAAAACACAAGTATATCAGATTGCCATTACAAAATTTGAGAAAGAAAATAAGAAGGAGAAATCTGCTACTCTATTAAAACTGGAAGAGTGTCAATCTGACCAAACTGAGTATCAAAAGGTTTACAAGCTCCCCAAAATGAGCAAGGGCAAGAAACTTTGATCTGAACTGCTCAGAATGGAGAGTTGAAAGACTAAATCTATCAAAAGAACTCTCAAGGAAACCCTAATCCGAGCTCAGAAAAAAACCCAAGGAAAAAAGGCTTCAAACAAACTCAAAAAACTGCTTAAAAGCAGAAAAAAGCACAATGCTTTTATGATGAACCTGTCAAGCCTCTAAAAATAGGCTAAATCTGCTTTAAAAGCACAAAAACACCTTATCTCTCCAAGACAAGTCTGAAATCTGACCAAGAAGAAAAGTCAGTCAAAGATCTGCTAAAAATAGCAAGAAAACATAAAGCAACTTATAAAATATCGCTTTTATGCTTCTACCTTACAAGATGCAGATTTTTACCATTTGCCTTATTTTTGCAACTCAAAGATTTGGAAATCTTTTGCAAAAAGAAAGAATCACCCTTATTTCTCTGCTACAATAATTGATTTTTCTCAAAAAAAATAAAAAAAAACATATTACATAATCCTCTTCTTATCCAAACTTCTCATTGATTTCTCATAAAACCAATTAAAATGAGAAACCCTAAAAATATGGCATTAAGCACAAGGCATTCATAAATTTCTCTTAATTGCCTCTTCATTTAAAATAATACCCTAAGGCATAAACCCATACCTCTAAAGCAAAACAATAAGTCTTAAATACTTAAGACATCACCCTAGCATAGAATTTCGGCCTTACATGAATATTGATTTAGACTTAGGTTTAAATAAATCATAAGGAAGACATTATGGGTTCGACCACCATTTGATATTCAACATGTGCATTTTGAATGAACATTCTGGAACTTCATAAGGCTCGAATTAGGGCTTTGATCAAAACAGAGTCAAACCCTAATTATCATCATTTCACACCCGTGACTTTGGAAAGAAAGAACTTATGTCTGCATGAACAACGCCGCTATGATGGTGTTGGATTCAAGCCCGTATGCTTCAATAACCTTTTTCTGCTCTTCAGTTGACCAAGAACTCCAGTGGGTAAGTCTGACTTTGAAGTATGATAGCCATGCTACTTCATTATTTTGAATATCAAAACCCTAAGGGCACGGCCTGTGTGAGTTTGTTTTCTGATTCTATTCTTTCTCGACTACTTCATGCCATCATGAGTTTGAGCTCAACTTCTACAATCCACTTCATGAAAGCTCGACTTGTATTCCTATTCTCCTTCACTATGCAGAGGTAATCTTTGTGTTCTTAGACTTTATGGCTTCGTGTTCTGCTCATTTCGGCCTCAAAGTCATGGCTAACACACTCTAATGTCATCATTTCTCTACTTTTCTATGTTCACATCTATCATTGTAGCGCTCTATTCTTCTGTGAGAGCTCGGTCATTACTTGAGAACTCGAAATCATGCCTTGGAAAACTAAAGAGGAAGCTATGGCCGTGGCTTTAGACTCTATCAGAAATTTAAGCTGGTAATTTTCTTTGTTCTTAGAAACCCTAAAAAGCTCTCTTTATTTCATAAACCTCTAGCCATGTTCAGGCCGTGCCAAAAGAGCACTATAAGAAACAAATTCTTGACTTTCGGGCTTGACCCAGAACAGTAAATTTCCATTATGTAGATTTAATAACATTTCTGCATATGGGTATTAAAGAAATTTTAATAAATTTGCATTACTCTCCTTCTGTATTTCGACTACAATCTGGGAACTCGCATTTGTTGAATATTCTTGCCTTTCAAATCAAGATCTTACATGGGTATTTCTATAGCTATCTCCTTTGCATTTGAAGCTAAACTGAAGATGGATACTCAAAAATTCTTCAAGGAACTCCATTTTCTGTATTTTATGCATAAACTGGAAATGGATCTTTTGAATTATTGAAAAAAAATGCATTTGCTTCTCTTCTGAACTCGATCTAGCACAGAAATCTTCATTGTTTCTCCCCTACTGTCTCTTTTGTGGCTATTATGAAAATCATAAGAAAATTGTATTCCTCTTACTGTGAGGCTCGAATCAATACAAAGATTTGCATATTTGTATTTAAACTGCTATTTAAAATAAAACCCATATGGGTATTGTAGATTATTACATGTTTTCTATCCTTCTGAAGCTCGACCATCAGTTTGAGAGCTCAACCCTTGGTTTCTGAAAACTTCATGAAGCAGGCCTCTGTTTTTATGAATGTTGCCATAACATACTATCTTCGAGGAGACCTCTTGTAGAGAGCCTGTCTCTGGCCGAAACTCTTATGCTTTTACTCCTATCGCCAAGACATTGTGTAGTCGGGGTGACATCTCATAGGGAAACTTGTGTCTTGCCAAAAATCTTCATGCTTCCAAGTCACCAAGACAATGTGTTTTCGGCAAGACCTCTTGTAGATAAAAAATGCTATACCGAAAATCTTTATTATTGCTCTTTCTGCACTTTTGAAACAAAATTCTCATGTGGGTATTAAAATTAGAAACTGTAAATTCATTTATGGATATAAACTCTACCCAGAACCGGAACCTTATCCTGAACTTCTAAAACAAAATACCATCATGGTTTTGGAAATTTTCAAAACAAAAGCATGTATTCTTAATTTCTGACAGAACTCGACCTCCTTTATTTGCTTGAAATGGTGCTAAAACTGTATATTTGCTTGTGTTTCCTTCAGGATTTTGACTAAGAAAACCAGTGATATTTTGCATCTACTTCTGAAACAAAAGATGCCTTGGATACTTGTCTTTGTTTCATAAACTTCTCTGCATTCTGTACATTTTGAAAGAGAGCCACTCACTGTATCATTGTTGCTTGATTTAAAAAATTCCTTCAGAAATAATAAGAGCATGATGGGATAACAAGAACTTGTGTGTTTATTCATACTCGTTTGACTCATATACCCAGCTTCCATTTTGGCATTTTTGTACATCCTTTGATAGTTGTATGACACCTGATCTTGATTCGTAATTATTTTCCTCTTTTGACCAAAGCAACTGACCTCTTGTCACAGTATTGTCATTGACATGGATCTTGGGAATGATTTGTATTTCTTCATTGAGAAGAAAAGGATCTCCCTGTTTGTATTCTGCCTATATTTTAATGTCTTTCTGACACTCCTTAACCTTATCATGGCACTCCTAACTCCTATTCCTGAACTCCATAGGGAAACCAAATCAAAACATTATAACCTCATGATCACATGTTGCTCACTAGCTCATATGTATAGCTTAACAACTCAGAACCTATTTTGGAAAGAAAAGACTTACTCTTCCCCTATTATCCTAAAATGATCTCTTTGTTATTACTATTGATAATGCAATATTTCTTTACCAGTCAACTCAAAACTAAAGATTCATTCAACACTTCAAATGCACTGTCTGTGTCTGTTCTTATGAGCAACATGGTACTCTTCATGCATTTTTATATTTCACTGCACAAACTGCTCTCAGAAACTGTCCTCTTTGATGATGAAAATTAGAACAAAACATTAAGGCATATGTATTCCTGTTCACTATCCAAAAGAGAAATAATGAATTGAAACTCACATGACATATGATTATAATCAGCATAGAAAATGAAGTAATTCAGCAGTTTTTGATGCAAATGCATTATGTTAAATTCCTTAAGTGAACTAAATTCACTGTTCACCTGTAGCCTTTAGAAAGAAATGTTGATCGTTATGAATGCACAGTTGGTTTCATTACTTGATGGATAACTCTGTTTTACTCTTCCAGTTGTATTTCATTTTTTTTGATGTATATGATGAAATATCTTTCAAAATCATCCCATTTAATGCATAGGGCAGCATGCTGGGCTCTACCCTTATGGGAGCCCGTTTTACTCCACATGCTTGGTCTTCGAATAATGTTTAGCTTCATGACTTTACCTATACCTGTTCAAGGAAACAAACAGTGTTAGCATAAAAAATAGAACATGTTGATTATGATTTTGATACTTCTCCTTCAGCTCACTTCTCTCATACTGCATTTGATCGATTGTTTCAATGCATTGCTAATAGTATGTTGTACTATTATCGGTGCATCATATAGGTTACATCATAGTTAGAGCCACTGACACCCCTCTTTTCCTCTTACAGGTCGACGAAGTTCGAGATGATGAGGTGCACCATTCAACATCAAGCGTCGATAACAGGCAATGATGACTATGTTGCCACTTATATGTTTTTCCTTTCGCATCTTCAGTAGTGCAACGTGTTATTAGAAATGTGTTGTCACAGTCATAGTTACATCCATGGCTTGTGTGGATTTTTTATTTCAATTCTGCTTTTCAGTTGAAAAGAAAATGCATTTTATGCAATGTTGTAATACTATTATGATTGTGAAATCAAATGAAGCCTTGTAAAAATATGAGTTCTTTTTGAAATGAATAAAAGCATTTGAAATGCTATTTTGCACATGTACTCAATTCTGTCTTTCTTTTAAATCTGCAACTTCTAAATGGCACTTTGCAACTCCACCTCACTAAAAATGCATAGTTGATATTCAAATGCATAATGATAATGATGCAAAACCGCATTCGAACATGACACTGCAATCCCACTTAATATTAAATAAAAGTTAGCCAGCTCCTCCATTTGAGCTAAGGCGAAAAATATGTAACAGTTACTGCACTAAACTATCAAGAGCCTTGTTTCTTGTAGCTCATATACTGATATTTGTTTCCTTTGTAATGTTTATGTTCATATGTAGAATGTTACATTTAGTATATCCATGTGTAAATCTTACCATGGCATGAGGTGTTTACATACTAATTATGTTTTATCATATTCTACTACAATTTAAGAACCCTTCTACACAAGAGAGCCATATGTAGTCAAATTCAACAATGCACCAATGTCATGCTTCTGAGTCTTAGGATATGGTCATAGAAGATAGTTTACTTAAATTGCAAGAAGAGAAAGTTAATCATTATAGGCTCATAAGATGGGATCTTCAAGCATGTTGGGTGCAACATCTATAGAACCAACCAACATCGAAAAAAATGAGGCTAAATCTAGTGAAAAAATAAAAAAAGTGAACATTTCGCTAAATTATTTGCATGTTGGGAGCACGTTGCGTTCAAATTTTTAGCAAAAGGATATTGATCACCCTATTCACAAAATTATTTGTAGTATATTATAAATCCTATTTTGTTTTAATTACAATTATTACTTTTTTTTTCTTTGACTTGTAAAAGAGTACACCATGCACTATTCTTGGATTTTGATTTCTAGCTTGGTATGGTAGTAGGACAATAATCACCTTGTTTTGTTTTTTTGTTTGTTGTCACCTATCGTGTCTTAGGTTTTGAGTCTATAATGTTTATATAATAATAGGCAGACTCAACTTTTATGATTTTCCTCTACTAATTAACCTTTGCACATTGTTATATAAGCATTAGAGACTAAAGATACCATGTGCAAGTCTTCAACCATGAATCCAAAATTCTCTCTATATATAATTATATATAAATTTATAAATAATAAATAAATTCAATTGGATTGGCCACAAGGAGGTCTCGATGAGAATGAAAGTATAACTTATAACTAGAGAATCAAAATAGCAATAAAAGATTCAGATCAAGTTTACCATCATGTGGTTTGATGTAATGACCATTTTTATCTTGGATAAAAATAACTCTCTAGTTTTAATCCAACCCACCCCACAATGTCACTCAAGTTTTTATTTTCAATTTTTCTACAAGTTTAAAAAATGTGCAATTAAAAAAATTCCATTATGCTTACTTTAAAACTCATGTTGCATACAACATACTTGTGCTTCAATCATTTTCCCCAAACATAATTTACTTTCTTCAAAATGAATTTTGGAATAAGTATATTTTTCTTTGGTAGTAGTTCTCTTTTTAAATTAGCTACAAAAACACATTGCCTTTTATTGAGATATTAAGGCTATAAAATAACTTTTTACTATCAAGAGTAATCATTCAACCATTGACGAATCTTAACCACTTGAGGTTGGGTGATTTTTACCAAGAAAATTTAAGATAACACTTGAAAAGTACAAAACATTTTGAACAACTCTAGAGTTTAGGAACAAGTGCTTATCACTAGAAATATGTCTTTATAGGCAAGAAAAACTAATTGTATAATCAATATAGTTTTTCATCTCTAATCTGACAAGTGATTTTATAAAATTTCATTATGTTTGTACTTTGATTGTTGAATGAATTAGAGACATGGCTCTTGAATCTTAACTACTACGCGCATTATTTATGGTGCCTAACATTTGTGGCCAACGTTTCTCAAAAGGAATGGCTTCTCTTTTATACTCAATATCCCACTTCAATTCCATACTTCAACTATTTAACCTTTGTGTTGTTAGTGAAAACTTTCATGTAAAAAGAAAAAAACATAAATAGATTAAAATGAGAATAAATTAATTGTAATATACTTGAAACTAGCAAATGTAGTCATTTTAGATGTTTTGCAGCATAACATCCAGAACCAATAAAATTAAATGAAAAATTCAAATCCAAACTCTGAATTTAAACAAGAGCAACACTTGTGCTTCAAATAGTTTTAGAGTCAATGAAGCTAGCAATAATTAAACCTTAATAATATAATCAATATTGTGCAAATCTACAAGAAATCAACCATTTCAAGAAATAAATTGTTTGCAAAACAATTAAATTTAAATATAAATACGAAATACAATATGTAATGTTACAACAATAGAATATATCATAAATATTGGAGTAATTATGACATCACTTGATAATTAATTAATCATTAAGTACCTTATTAATTTATTCAATTAGGATAAACTTATGAGTGCTTTTTTATTATTATATTGGGCTAAATATAGGTCAAATTGTCTCATTGCATGAGATTAAGACACTTGTCACAATCTAATCAAATCCTCATCTAGGATTTTCTTTTTTATGCTTTTATAAGCATTAATCATTCATTGTAGTCAATTATCCATGTAATTTACATTCATTATTCAATACAAAAAGCATACTAAATGCTTGTGTGGATCAATATTTTCTCTCTTGGTTGCATAGGAAATCAATTGCTTTGATCTCTCAATTGTGATAGGTGTTTTGGTTATAGGTGATTTTTGAGTGTTTTGGGGTTCAATATCAACTCCATCATCATATTAGAGCACCAAATCTATGAATTCCTATCCAAATTTTGAGAGATTCAACCTTGAGGGAAAAATCAACTCATCCTATGGAAAAACGGGCATCACCGTTGAGTCTAAAGCAATCAAAAACCTAAAGATTGACTATCGTTTTGAAAAAATATGATAAAAAATTTTGAGGCAATTTTTGTGGGACACAAACTTTAAAGTTTAAAATTTTGTACAACCACATGGATCTATATAGTCGTACAGGTTGTACTCCATACCGCGGATCCTATCTTTGCTTTGTGCAAGCAAAAAAAATCATCAAAAATTTTGCATAGATTTTTTTTTTTAAATAGAGGGATTTTTTTAAAAGTGTAAAAAGGAGGTCGAATTTATATTTTTAGGTAAAAAAAAGTACATAGTCATAGGTACTGTTTATGCAGACATGACATTAGAAAAATTCTTGTCCAAACCAACCATGAATATTTTGTTTACTCTTGGAATATTCCACTACTTATCTCCAGTGGAGAATATTTTGTGAGTTAAAAGAGTATTCTTCTTTCTAAAATATTCCACCAACCATATGGTATATTCCAATTCCTTTGAAATATTTTGTTGATTGACATCATCATGATGTCAGTATTAACCATATGAATGACCCTCCAATCCCCCTCCAAGCCCTCGTTTACATGCAAAGGAGCATTTTTTTATTTTGGA
>VDFB02049381.1:0-27090 GCA_007258455.2 Sequoia sempervirens | reverse complement strand
TGTTTGAAAGCTATAGATGTTTTTCAATTAGCCTATCAATCAGAAATTTAGTCATAATTTGAATAGAAAATAAATAATAATTACTTATTAAATTCAAAGCAAAGTATAATTTATATTGGTGGAAAGCTAAGAATCTCCTTTAAAAACCCTTTTTGTTTCATCAATTTTGGGTAAAAAATAGTTGTCAGCCACATACCCATCATATTGCCACGTTTTGGCCCATCGTGATCCTGCACATACCCTTAAAAGTTTCCATCTCTTCATCCATGGCTATTTTCCAAGACTCTACATCATTCATACCCAAAGCTTCTTGCACAGATCTTAGTTCATTAATAATAGTACTCAGATTAAATATACACTTCCAATCATTAGGTTTAATACCCATCTCTTTGAGGTGGTTGCCTTTTCCTTATAGACCTTCAAACAAGCTATGGTGGAGCTTCTTCCAATTGTTCCTCCTCTTCTTCCTCTTCTAAAGATTTAGAGCTTGATGAGCTCTCCTCAACTTCTTGTCTATTTTTGGGTCTCGATTCAACTTCCTCAGGCGTAGAAGGAATTTGAACCACATCCTTTTTTTGTTCAATTTCTTTATGTTGTTATGGTTGAAGATTAATAGGAGAAGATTTAGTCTCTCAAAAAATAACACTTCTAGAATAAATTACCTTTTGTGCAATAAGGTCCCAAAGCTTGTATCCTTTCATACCATATCTATAGCCAATGATGATACATTTGATAGCCTTAGAATCAAATTTTGTTCTCTTCTCCTTAGGCACATGTGCATGTGCTTCACAACCAAAAACTCTCAAATGTCTACGTGAAGGATTTTTCCCTGACCATGCCTCCATTGGAATTTTATCAACAAGCACTAATGTAGGAGATCTATTTATTAAATAACAAGCAATGGAAATAGCTTCAACCCAAAAATTTTTCTCTAGACTAGCTCCACTCAACATGCTCCTAGCCTTCTCCATCAACATTATGTTCATTCTTTTTGCAACTCCATTCTTCTGCAAAGAATATGGAGTTGCCTTTTGTCTTTTAATCCCACAATCTATATAGAATCTTTCAAAGTCTACAAAACAACACTCACCACCAATTGTTGTCAGTTCTCAAAAATTTAATTTTCTTTCTAGTCTAAGTTTCTACCATAGCCTTGAACTCTTTAAAATGACTGGAAACTTCAAATTTACTCTTTAAAAAATATACCCATGTTCTCCTACTAAAATCATCAATAAAAGTAACATAATAAAATAACTTACTAATAGAATAAACATTAACAAGACCAAATACATCACAATGAATCAGATCCAAGATACATGAAGAATTACGACAAGCTGAGTAAAACTAAACGTGGTTTTGCTTGCCATAAATACAATGTTCACAAAAATCAAACTCTAGATTGCAATCATTCAAACCCTCAATGAGGTTCTTGTTTTTTGGGGCTTTTAAACCCTTCTCTCCAATGTCGCCAAGTCTTTGGTTCCATAACATGGTCTTCTTTGCAGGAAAATTTGATTTGGTAGAAATAACACCCTTGGGTACCCAGAAGCCATGACCATTTCATAAGAGGAAACCATCTCTTTTTTTAGTGAATTAATTTTTGGCTTAATCTTATCAGAAGTGCTATTACACTCAATTGTGCTTGCATCAAGCTAGTACAATGTACCCAATCTACTTCCTCTCGCTATCAACATAGCGCTTCTCACCATTTTCACACCTACTTCAGAAAACTATACATGCACACCTGCATCTATTAGCTTGCTAACAAATAATAAATTTCTTGCTAGTCTTGGGATATGCAAGACATCATCAAATTTTATAACTCTACCATCAGAAAATTTCAAATGAATATTACCATGACCAACAATATCAAGGAAAGAATCATCACCAAAATACATCTTACCACCATCATAGTTTTTATACTTACTAAACCATTGTTTGTTAGGAGTCATGCGGAAAGATGCACCCAAGTCTATAAACCATACATTATCACCTGCACAAGTGGCCATGGCTACAATTAAGGCATCTCCATCTTCCTTTCAGACTTAGAATCATAATCTTGCTTCTTCTTCTTCTTCTTTTTCTTGTCTTCTTTATAGTCCTTTTGGAAGTGTCCAGGTTTGCCATAGTTCCAACATATTTCCTTGGACTTACCAGGAGATTTTGATCTCCCCTTGTTTTTTGACTTGGAATGACCACGTTTCTTCTCATCTTTGCCTCATTCTTTTGGTCTTCCTCGAACACTCAAAGCCTCTTTGGCACTCAGAGATACCATCCTTATCATCTCTTTGGAAATTAGAGAACCAACAATGTCCTCCATCTTCAAGATGACAAAAGTGCTCTCAATGGCCATGACTAGGTTGTTCCATGAGTCTAGCAGTGAACATAGTAAAGTTTTGGACCTTTATTCTTCATCCATCTTAACCCCAACTGAGGTCAACTGAGTCACCAACATATTGAATGTTTCCAGATGCTTAGAAATTCATCCACCTTCTTCCATTCTAAAGGAATACAAATTCTTCCTCAAGAAAATCTTATTTAATAGAGAGTTGGCTTGGTATATCTCACCCAAATTCTTCCAAAGATTCTTTGAAGTGGGTTCTTTGTGGACATTTATCAAGATTGAATCTGCAAGACATAGTCTAATGAGACCTTTAGCTTTTCCATCCATTACATCATATTTTGCAGCCAAAACTAGATCCGTAGGCCTTTGGACATTTTCATCCACCACATCTCATAGATCTCGATCAATCAATAGATCTTCCATCTTCAACTTCCACATCTCAAAATTCATGCAAAAAAATTTCTCTACTTCAATCCTCCTAGATGTGCTCTCCATCTCTCTTATCTTGCAATACAGAACATGAAATATTTTTCACAACCTCCCACTGAAACTTGATTAGCTCAAAAAATCCTATACCCAACAAATACAACCAAAACTAGCTAGGCTCTGATACCACTTGTAAGGAAGCAAAGGTGTGCATAAATGCTTCCTACACTAACCTTGAGAGGAGGGTTATGAAAATTTCAAATAAAATGTTATAGAGATTTCAAGAAATGCATAATACCATAAGCATAAAAATAATAAAGCCGTAACTTAGTGATTTACGTGGGGAAAACCCTTTCAAGAGAAAAAATCCACACTCCAAAACCTACACAATGTATTATCAAATCTTGAATAGATTACAACACACTTGCAATGCAAGTTCTTACAAGAATCTTCACCTGAACTCAATTTAGAGGAATTTCTAAAGAATTCCGGTAGCATACAGACTTGCAAACTAAGTCACCTTTCTCTCTCTCTAAAATGACTATCTCAAAGTACCAATATATAGTATTACATTGCATATGAAAACCTTCTAGAGATAAAGTATTTCTTTTAGAAAGATCTAATAAAAAAACATAGCAATCTCATCTCTTTCTCCATATAAAAGATACATCTCAAAATAGCCACTTTTAACCTATCAAAAATCTTCTATTCTATTTTTTTATTTCCATGCAAGGTTGAGACACTTTCTTTTCTTTTCTTTTTTTCCCTTTTTTTTTCGTTTATATCATTTTGTTTTAAAACATTGTATTCCTAACATAACCCACCAAATTGTGGCAAAGATTTTGGATTATAAGATGGGGTTCCCAAGGTTAGGTTTCCCTCCAATTTTCAATCATTTATAATATTTACTTGTGAACTCAAGAAAAAATAGCTTTCACAATAAAGATCACTAAATTGAAAATTAAAAAGACTAAGAGGAGAGAAATATCTGCACAATATGTTTTTTTTCAAATCCATATTAGTAGAGGTAGAAGGCATAAAATAAGGAACTTTTATTAAATATGGCACTTGACAAAATCATATTGTGTATATTTTTCTCTCCTCTCGATCTTTTTAATTTTAAGAGAGAGTGATCTTTATTGAGAATGCTATTTTTTCTTCTTGCTAGAAATGTGATTCTTATGTCAATAGTATTGATAGAATTGTGAGAAAATTGAATGTTTGACACAAACTTTGTATGGATTCTTCCTCCATTTTGAGGTCACATTTGCTAATAATGGAAGTCCATGATTTTCTTGTATGTGAGGATAGGTTTTGATGTCAATAATCATACCTAAGCTCACAACTAAAACTAGTATTGGATAAAGATAGACAAATTATTATCTAAACTCTACTTGGAATACCTCACAACTAAAACAGGTATTGGATAAAGATGGATACATTTCCCAAAATGTCATATTCCATGACTATGGAGGGGTGCTTAGTAGCTACCTAAGAACTATATGTACTGCTACATGCATTGGATTCATTTATAGATATAGAGGACAACCCATGGTGAGTTTGGTTTCAACCTTTCTATTACACCTACAGATTTTATTTCCAATTTAAGACTTTGTTTCGATAGATGACCATCTCATGGGTTGTATGCACCAAATGTGATGTATTGGATGTTAAATCAGCATGTAATATATATCATGTTATATGTCTTATCAACAATGAAATATTTAAAAACATTCTTCAATGAATTTCACAATTACAAGATTGGAATTTAGGGGGTCTTAAATCATGGTGTTTGCTAACAATATAATCCAAATTTGGGATGTCAATTATGGATATACTTGAAAACTAGATCTATAAACTATCATGAAGTAGAGTAGTTGGCTACCAAAGGAGTTTTCATTATAAACCAAAAAAATAATAGAATTATATTACTAACATATTCATACATACAAAGAAATGAAAGTAGAGAATCATAAAGAATGCAATAACAACAATTCATAAAATTGCTATATTTATTATTCAAAAAACAAATATTCCATAAAACAAAATAAAATCAGTTATCAAATAAAAGACCCTTATGATTTTTATAATAATAAAATTTACTATAAAAAAATAAATTAAATAATAAGTCAAGCCTCAATAACTACCACCAATGTCTAAACTCTTTAAAAAATAGAACCCAATATTAACTCTGAATAATTATCACAAATGTTGGAACCCATTAAACAATACAACCCAATATTAAATCTAAATAAATAACACCAATGTTAAAACCCTTTACACAAATACAAACCAATCTTAACTGTTAAGGTGAAGGCTTATTAGGTGCAACAACATTCACATCTTTTGCTACATATGTGAATTGATTAAATGCTACAGTATCTACCAGGTGTAAATCTCAATAATGTTAGAAGGGTTGGTTGAAGTAATCAGATTCTTGGAGTTCTATTCTCATACCCAATGGTTGGGTTATCACTTCTTTAATTATTACTTGTGACTCAAAGAAATATGTTCACAACATCTACATAATGTTTGGGAAGATTTTTAATGTGAAGATAATTTAGCAAGAATCTAATTTCAATGATAATCATTTTCTTAAAAACTATTCTATTTAATTTAGAAAGAATAATTCATTATCAATGAAACCTTAGAACTTTACAAATTTTCCTAAAGTTTTATCTCCAATATGAATTATGAGAAAGAACAACTGATTAACTTAATATTACCATTCAAAAGGTTTATGGATCAAAATCATAGACATTTGAATCTTGGAGACAGCCAAAGCTGGGATATCTATTTAAAATTATTGAATTGAGATAAACTCGATACTTAAACACAGCGATATATTCTGTTAAATCTCTGCAGGGGTTCTTCAAAGAAGTTATTCTCAACACAGATAGAAAAAATATGAAAGGGCTGCATACAGATTACTACCACGGCCATTGTTAACCGATATTAACATTCACCCAAATTATTATTACATATTATTGACATATCTTAGCTTTACATACAACTGGATAGTGCCCTCGTCCCGAATCGTGGATGCTTTGTTAGCTTTTTGAAAAATAAGAAAACCCATGTTCCCTGTGGAAGGTAAAAGTCCGTTTTCCTTCTCCCTGCTCATTTGCATGGTTTTATTTGGGTGGGAGGAGACAATTTCTTTAAAAAAAAAAAAAACATAACTTAATAGTGTGACTGACGATAGACTATTGCGAGCACCCATTAACCATTAATGTAGAAAGGATGGGTTCTAATGACGATGGGTTAAAAGTAATGATTTATTCTAGATTAAATGAAAGATTGCAGAAAAATATATTTAGATAATTTGACAATATACAAATATGAAACACAGATTTATAGTGGTTCATCAATTTGTCTACATTCATTTTAAACAAGGATTTCTCATTAATATCTCATTGTTTGAATACATTTACAGCAGCATCTATATGTAATGACCAATACATAATAATCAATTACATTATCACAAAAGATAAATCTTGAGAAAATGAATTATCACATGACCTAAGAGAAGAGTGAGAACTTAACGCGTGTTTTTAAGTCCGATCAGTTTTGATCTTATGTCAAATAGCTTAACGGCACACAGCTACGAAACCAACATCTGACTTCACAAGAGCCAGTAATACAAAAACAATTTTCTTTCCAATTCTTTCCATCCTTACTTAATCAAGCGATACTTTAATAAAATTCACACAAAACATTAAGATAACGAGAAATTTAAAGTCACTTCGAAAAGATACTGTGGAGAATCTCTTCATTGCTGTATGGTTGAATATTCGGGAGAGATAATGTTATGCACTACTATAAATTTCTACTATTTATAATTCATCTGGTGAAAATAAATCAAAGGGATGAACCGCATAATACAGTTATTTCAACTCTCTTCGTATTACTGGCTAATTTGATATTCATTTATCATTGTCACGCCTTTTCCATGTTTTCTTTCTATTTTTCACGTATTATGTATGTTCTCTAATGGTACACAAATGTCATTAACTTTTCATGTTGCAGAGTGATTTTTATGCACTTTCCATGACTGTATGAAATACTGATTCTCATTTTAACGTCCACTGTCATAATTCAATGTGATTCATAAAACAAATTTATAACAAATCTAGAGACGGAAAAAAATTAATATTATTTTAATTCTGAATTTTTAAATATTTTTTTATTGTTGGTTATTAAATTAAGAAGTGTCATAAAGTGTCTTATATTTTGAACCTGTAAAATTATTATTTTAATCTTTAATAATTTATAAATTGTGTTGAAAGACGTAACTACAGTGATAGCAAAGGGTAAGTGTAATGATATGAGCATGTTAACAAAAAGTTATAAAAGAGGGGACTTATTAACTCTAGTAAATAAAATAGTAAATAACTATACAATTTGATAAATAAAATGGTATGACAATACCAATGAAGCCTTAATTTCAATAATTTTAGATAAAATTCCAAGTGTTGTCTCTCAAGAATGAAACAACACCATCATGAGGCCCTTGTAATCACAGGAGATAAGAAGTGTCACTTTTTAGCTTGCATCTAACAAGGCTTCGAATTTAGATGGATTTCTAGAAAAAAAAAATTTAATAATATTTGGATATCATTTGCATTGATCTCTTGGATGTGTTAGAGAAATATATAAAGAAAAAATACTTCTAAAAGATTTAAATAACCCCTTTGTTGCACTAATACTAAAGAAAAGCATTATATAATCATTAGATGATTTTAGATCCATTTATCCATGCAAAATAATTTATAAAAAAATATCTAACTAAATAAAATGAATTCTTCCAAAGATAATTTCAGAAGAACAAAATGTGTTTACTCTAGAAAAATCCAACACAAATGAAATAATCATTGCTCATGAAGCTATACATATGCTCTATAAATGCAAAGAAAAAAGGATGTTGGTTAAACTAGATATAAAAGTGGCATATGACCATGTCAATCAAAGCTTCCTTTTAAGAGTTTTGGAGAAATTTGGCTTTAATAAATATTGATGTATTTGTGGGATTTGAAACTTGGGGGAGAAAAAACAAACAAAACTGGAAATTTTATATTGACCAAAATGAAATATTACATACTGTTTGAGGTTCGGCTCTTTCATACAGACATGAACATACTACTGTTATGGCTTTTTCCTCTTACAAACTGGGCTTCATCTCTTACATAGACAGAGACACCATTACTGACTTCTTATAGCGTTGGGAGCTACTGCTCCATGACAAACATCAACTTCCACCACCTTACAGCTCTGCGGAGCTGGACTCTTTAGAGAGAGTTGTTACTAAAATGTAGACTGAAACAATATATAGAACTATGCATATACGAAGGACAAAGAACAATAAATTGAATATTACATTTTATGGAACCCAAAAAATAAGTATATTTGAAAATTAAAAAGACCGAGAGGAGAGAAAAATCTGCACAATATGTTTTTGTCAAAAGCCTTGACACACATGAAAGCAGAGAGAAAATAAAACAGAATAAAATAACTGATACAAATGCTACAACAATCACACTTTTTATTCACTCTAAAACAGCTTACATTTCTTCTCTATTTATAGAGAATTTCCAACACATGATCTCAACTCGGATGAGGAGACAAAAACAAAATAGAAAACAATAACATAACAAAATGTAAACGTGTAGAATAGATAATGAGACTTGGAAACTATTCTAACAAAATTATAGGAAACGTCGGAAACTTGTTGAGATGTGGAGAACTGAGTATGAGAAGTGGAGGATGGAGTAACAAATAGTTTTAATGGATGGACAACAAACTCCAATTTAGTTTCAACACTCTTCCTAAATTTCCACCATTAACAATTTTAACATCAATTATTTCCAATTTTTCTCTTAGATACTCAAAGTTCTCCTTCGGTAATGCCTTTGTCAAGATTTCTCCTAACTGATCTTTGGATTTGCAAAATTCCAAATGAATTTCTTCATTATTCACTAGTTCTGTGATGAAATGGTACCTTGTATCAATGTTCTTGCTCCTTTTGTGAAAAACATGATTCTTTGATAATGCAATCACTGAATTGTTGTCACAAAAGATTGGTGTTGACTTCTCTTGTGCTTGCAATAAGTCTATTGATACTTTAAGACTGCTATTTGAATTCTACTTAATTTAGGTGATTTATTCTAACACCCTCTTAAAGAATAATTGAATTATGATGCACTTCATTCTTTTATTGACTCATTCATTGATTTACAGTTAGTTTAATACTTCTATTCAAACTCTACTTACGTGCATAATTCAAGAGCGATTTATTCTAACACTCCCTCTTAAAGAACAATTGAATTATGATGCACTTCATTCCTTTATTGACTCATTCATTGATGGTGGAGCATTAATTCCAACAACCTCTCTTTTAATGCTACAACACCAAACTGATTGACTAAAAAATTATAAGAAATACATTTTGAAAACAATTCTTATACTAGTAAGAATTCTTCAAGCTTCTCCCCAACTGCACGTGTACTCACCTAGCTATCATCCAAGTTCCCAAAATCATTGGAAACCATTTGCACATGAAATGTCTCATCACCTTTGTAAAGGTATGATGTTGAACTTCTAGATATTGGATCCCCACTTTGAACTATTGGACACGAATCCTCACATGCATGTCTTGTAACCCCAATGAGGTATAGTTCTTGATCCACAAGCATCTTGGACTATTGAGCATCTATCTATTCTCTACTGCATCCTTCCCTATCTTAAAAGTATTGACCACTTCAAAATAGAACAACTGCTTCAGTTTCAATAAAATCATATCCATCATCTTCTGATGGTTCTTCATTAATGGTTGGCGTTCTCTCAGTTCTTACAACTCAACAACAAAATTACACTTTCATAGAAACAAGATCCACCATTAGCTCTAATAGCATGATAAAATATATAAAACAACAAAGGAAAGCAAAGAACAAAGCAACAAAAAAGAATAGAGAAATCAAATGTAGCATATATTAACAACATAAACTAATACATATTTATAGAGGAAATACACTCAACTACTTTCCTAAATAACTGGTTTCTAATTCAACACATGTCATTGTAGCTATTCGACAACATGTTGAGTTCTATTGACAATAAACTATAAGATGGACAACTAACTGAAATCATAAGGGACAGATCATACAATTAGTTTAAGAATCCTATTCAAGCTCTATTCACATACATAATTCAAGAGTGGTTTATTCTAATAGACCCTCTTCAAGAACAACTGAATTATGATGCATTTCATTCTTTTATTCACTCATTCATTGATGGTGGAGCGTTAATTCCAACAACACACACCTCTTTATTACTAATTGGATTCCAAATTTGAATGAACTCCAAATAGAACACCACCACACATACCGATATGATATGATCAAGCCACCATTCTCAACAAAAGAAATTAAAATATTTTTTTATAGGCTTTGTCAAGGAGATGATTTTCTTGAGTTTGAAGAAATTGGCAGGAAAACTATGGAAAGAGAATATGCAATATTTAATACAATTTTTAAATTTTATTCCTTCCACAAGTGTCAATTTTTTTTTCAACATAATTGACATCTAGATTAAGTGCCTTTCATTACATTTGGTGGCCATGTAAATGTTGCTATAGTTGCATATTTTACAAAAAATACTTCTCTCTTTAATTTTATATATAGAATTTAATATCTTATTATAACAACTTCATTATTATATGGATAATGAATAAAAATAAATTCATAAACATATAAATTGTTTTAACAGTTCATAATATCAGCAAATAAATTACAACTAACAAATAATTATAATATGACACACTAAAGTTCAATCTACGAAAATGATTTCATGTTGCCATCAGATAAACTCCCTGCAAGTTATTATGGATTGTTTTTATTGTTTTAAGTTTGAAAAAGTGATGAATATATACCTGCAAAATGTCAAAAGCCCTTATCAAAATCATTGAAAAAAGACCTTATCATTATCAATGTTGGAAACCAATGGTTTAATGTGAAAACCATTGGTGTCAATACCACTATCAAAGAGATGTTTTCAACATTGAAACTTCTCAAAAGACTCATCAATGCTTTACTGAAGTCAAGTGTGCAAATTCATTCATCGTTTTGTTGGGTTTTGTTTTCATACTATCAGTATTGAATGTTGACAGTTCATAAGCAATAAATGACAGTAATTTGGAAAATGACCTAATTCAACGGAAGTCAATAGGTAGAGACACATGATAAAAGGATTGGCACATAAATCCAAAAAGGACAATCTTGTGAACTAGTTGTAGGTCAACTATAGTCACAATGAAAATTCCAAAAAGAAGTCACAAAAGCGTTAAGCACAAAATGTAGAGATAAGGAAACATGCATACTTGGTAGTCATGGTTCTTAAAGTAGGTCATAATGCTTATAAGAGGGAAGATATTAGACTAGATGTCAGATAATTGGCTAGGGTTCCAAAAAATTAGTTTCTAGATTATGTTCCTCTTAGGTTACACTCCTAGATTCTATCAGGGAATTGTTGGAAAGTGGGAAATAAATCTTGTAGCTTAGTTTTTGTGATTTGACAACTTTCTTTGCAAATTTGACAACTTTTTCAATTCTTTTCTCCAATACATCTTCAACCTAAAACCCATAATCACACATGAAAGGAGAGAAAAATGTTGTTTTGTTAGGGAATAGGGGTTTGCCTTGGTCAAACCCCATTTTGGAAATTAAACCTTGAAATAAAACAATGCATAAAGGAATGATGAATGAAAAAAATGTAATGTCACAACTCACCAGTCCTTACTTGAGACTTGGATAAATCTACAATCTAGCATGAAGTGGCCTTAGTGAATGTAGATCTTGATCATGAAACTTGATGTGAAACAATGCCTTGAATATGTTTGAATGGATCTTGAATGCTACATCAACACATTAGCTCAACATGCATGATGCACTAAATCATTGAAATGATGAAATGAGTCTTGATTCCTACAATAATCTTTAATAATCTTCCCTTGAATGCCTTAGAAATGCTCTTGAATTCTCCTATAATGCTCTTGTGAAAGTAATCTTGGTTTCTCATGAAGATCTAGTATGAAACACAGTGAAATAACCTTGTATTTATACTTAAATATTATCATTAATTCCCAAAATTCAAATATCACTTGAGCTAACATTGCATCATGGATTTCAAATCATTAAAATATCACCAAAACAATATTTCAAGGAGGGGTCCTATGTCTAAGTGAGGACCCATTCACCATGTGGTGAATGAGTCCTAGGACACTTACCTAGGACACACATCAGACAAGATGAAATGTCATGTAAAAATAGGGTCCTAAGACCTAGTGAGGACCCATTTTCCATGTGGTGAATGGGTCCTAGGTCACCTACCTAGGACACACACTTTCCAAAATAAGTGTTGTGTAATGGCATAAATGAATTTCGGGTTTTATCCCTCAAAATTTGCATTTAATTAGGATTGGATTTGAATTAAAGGGGCCAATTAAAGAAAATTAAGCTCAATCAATTAATTAAGTCCTAGACTAGTGCAAAAGTGTAAAGATACACTTTACAACACCCTAAATAAGGCACAATTAAGTCCATTTAATTAAAAAAGGCCCTAAAATTAATGTGAATGTGTAAAACACATTATAACACTAAATTAAGGCAACATTAAGCTCATTTTTATATTAATTATTCCCAAATTATGGAAAAAGGGATACTTTTTCTGTTACTGCATTTTTCCCCCACTTTAGTGAGAGTATGACCCCATGTCAAACTCACACTACAGTAGACATTCAAAACACTTATGTATGCATCAATGGAAAAGATACACAATCATACAACATTAAAGACCAAGAAAATCAAGCCTAGATTCTCAACATGATGTGGAACATAGCTAAGCTATTGGTTTCTGCTCACTTTGAGTAGTAGAACTCTAGGTTTTCCACTAGGTGAGTCTTTCAATAAAGGGTGGCTTATTGATAAATTCATTCCTATGTGTCAGCTCTCACCGTACAATTAGAATTTCATGCCTATGTGTTGGCTCTCATCATACTCACCATACCAAAGCCATGCCTCTAACAACTTCAATAAGGCACCAAAAAATGAAATGAAACTAAGGGATGGAAAATGAGAGAGTCATATTAGGCTCCCATACCATATCAAAGCTATCCTCCTAATAAATTCAATAAGGGACCACAATGCAAGGCAAGGCTCCATAGGAAAGCAAGGTGTGTTATTCTAGGTGGCCTTGAATTAGGGTTTCAAGCTTCATAAGGTTAGCAAGTTGTATTTATGTCAAACACTTATGAACACTATGTAAAAAGGTTTTTGTTCAAGGGGATCTTTCTTTGTTCATGTAAGGTCTTCTTAGGGACCCTCATGCCTAATGTCTCCAAGAGAGGACAAGTCAAGAGTAAAAGTTTCACAACTTAGGGAATGCGGTGTGTCACGTCACCACTAAGAGGAAATTCATACGCTAAAAAATATTGCACTCTTGGGGGACATCAAAACCAATGACACCACGAATAATAGGACACATCAAAAGAAGAAAGAAAATTGCACCATGGAACATGCAAAATGTTGAAAGATATCATTGATGTATGCCCCCACTTTAAAGTGGTTGCTAACACCATTGTTGTGAGAAATTTCTTTAAAGTAGCCAATGTTCAATCCTAAGGCATGAGAGCTTCCTAGGAAAGTTGTATGCCAAGTCATATGTTTCTAAAATAAAGTTAGGCCATGAAAAAGGAGCGAGGGGTTGTCCCCAAAAATACATAAGGGATTTATGGATTTTGAGTCAACATATCTTTGCTACAATGTTGTTTAAGATCTTGAAAACATCATCATTTCGCAAATACTCATAGAACTAGAAGAACGATGCATAAAGACCAAAAACAAAGAAAAATATTTCGAGTCAACGTGGAAGAGACCTAAATGTCTTGATGCCTTGAGTCATCCCCAAAATGAAAACACAAGACATTCAAAAAGAATAAAATGTTTACGACATATAGAAGAACGTATATATAAATAGAGGAATGCACAAAAAGAGAGATACATCAAATGAAATAGTATGGGGGATCACATTATGTACAATCACATGAAGAACATGGAATAAAATAATGCACATGAAAAGTAAGGCACATGCGATTCAACCTATAGAAGGTCATCTGTATCCTAATATCGATCAATATATATGGAAGGAGGACAACTAGCCAAAGGAACAACGCCAAGTACCAAAGCTAGGATAAGGGTATCTAACTCATTTCCCCAACTAAGTGCAGGACAAGGATGAGCCAAGATAAGAGATGATAATAAGCTCCTTGTGATAAAGAGAATGATTTTCAATGAATGTAAAACATGTAATAGCGAGGATGCTATGACCCTACAACTATTACATGACAAGGAGTGAAATGCATGCTTTTAGTCAAGTTTGATTCTTAGGGGGTCAAACCTCTCAATGATTTATTTAAAGGACATTATTGGTATTATGGTAAAATAATATACATATGATAAGCACAATATGATTTATTCTTATTAGTTTTTCTTTTGGTCAAGTTCACACATTTAGGTAGTAATTTGATCAGTTGCTAATGTAAAAGAGTATAGAAGATTGTCTTAATTTTGGATAGTTGTAATGAGTTATAACTTAGATATTCAGGAGGTTCATACAATTGTTGTAATAGTATTTTGATGATCATACATTCATGGTTTCTTCTTATTTGGTTTGATTACTATTTTTTCATCATTTTCTTCTTCTAACTATAAACCCTTTTCTAATTTAGAAAAAGATGTGTTAGGAGTAGTAAATTTATCAAAATTTGTTGGTTATTTTCTCTTATGCATGTGAGGTGTATTGGAAGGTGGTTGAGGAGGAGGAAAATTTAGTTGAATGATATGGACCAAGAAGCACATGAATTTTATCCCTTCTTTATATTTAAGCATCATTCTTATGTTCCCTTTGAGAGGAATGGCATTACTAGCAATAGGTTTGGTTCTCACAAAGTTTTGTAAAATATTTAATTATTTATCTAGCCTCCTTATGTTTTCTTGTGGGATATTAGCAATATAATGCACATTTTTTGTAGGAAGGGAAGTCATGGGAAATGAAGTATGCATGCTATGATCCATAGGGGGTTGATTATGAACACTATTAGAAACAAAGTTAGAGAAACCAAGATCCACAATGAATGGTGTATTAAGGGATGACATGTGTCTCTAACTACATCTCAAAATAGTATTGCTAATAGGACACCAATTTTTAAAGCTCATACAAGTTTCACAAACTCAATGCCAACCCAAAATGGAGACTTAAAATGTAATGCAATGACCTAGAATGTAATGCATAAATGCAATTTTCAGATTCTAAACAAGGTAATTTTCTGATTACACTATCTTGCAATCTAAAAATGAACTCTTGTAAATATAATTTTCAAATCACACAATGCAATAAATCATCAAATTAAGCTAAATATATGATGAAATTGATGTTCAACAAAAACTCAACAAACTATAATAGAAATTGGAAAGCAACAACCAAAAGCACAAAAATGAATATTTTAATAGTCAAAAATTTAGATTATGGCTTGATCAGGGAGTCATTTTCCCTAGGGAAAATGGGTCCTAGATTAGGGTTTTGAAACTGATTTTTATAGATTTTTAAGTGTTTTACAGTGGTTTTTCTGGTTCAGATTTGTTACAACAAGTTTTAGTTTCAATTTTCTATGAATGTAATGTGGAATTCAATTGTAAATTATGACAAAATGATAGCTAAGGAGACCTAGTTTGATATGGGTAATACAGGTTTACAATTTTTGGCCAAACTGGACACTAAAATAATTTTTTCTAGCTAAATCTTCACTTTCGGGAACCTATAGTGGCTAAACTATGAGGAATTTGAAGATGAGGTAATCAAATTGCACTTCTTTTTCCATCTCTTTTGAAAACTAGTTTTTTTCATAAAACAACATTTTTAAGGAGTGATGCTCACCGTATAACTCATAAATTTTCTTCCATGAAGGATAAAATTCTAATTCTTTCGAATTTAGATTTGTAACTTTGATATCTAGTGCTTCCACTTGGTTAGATAGTTTTTTATTGAATATTTTTTCTTTAATCAAGTTTCAAAGTCAAACCAATTACAATTCAGACATAGGAAAACTGTATAACATGTAATTTTTTTGTATGTATTGAAATTCTTTTCTTTTTTTTGTTGGATCAAGGACTTCAATATCTGATGCACTCATATTTTTCAAATTTTTTTTGATAATCTACTATTTTTCCACATATGTAGAACAAAGAGCTTGTTTTTTTGTGAAAACCTATGTTTAATAAAACTAAAAAAACAAATACATAATAAAACCAAAACATATTAAAATTATAGTTGTTGTATAGAAAATTCTAAGGAATACCTAATTCTAGTTGGGCTTGTGAAGTCTCCATTTTCATCCTCAACCCGAGCTTTGAAACACAAAATTCTAGAATTTTTTGATGCTAGATGATGACAAGGTGGGAATAGGGGGTTTGAGCGAACCAGGGGGCTTCCCTCTCAAAAAGTGTTTTTCATTGAAATTTTTTTGGTGGGAATGGGGTTCACCTTGCATTAAACTAGTGCACATGAATTAGGGTTCATTCGAACCCTTTTTTTGTTCGCTCAAACAAAAGGGTTTGAAATTGAACCCCAAAAACCAATTTTTTTTGTATGGGGTCATTTTTTTCCACTTTTCATTCCTCACTCAAATTATAAACTACTTTTTTGGGTTTACCCATATGCAATTTTTGTTTCTATTTTCAAATGCAAGTTTATATGATGTAAATGATATGCAAGATGATTGATTTTTTAATATTTTTCATATTTAAAGAATTCAAACAATGCAATCCTAAAACCCTAGATGCAATGCAAATTTGAATGCAAATAAGACACCCTAAATGAGACCTAATTTAATGCAAATGAATGCAAGATCTAAATCCGGGATAAAAAGGACTCCAAAATCAGAAAACTACAATGCTCAAAAGGTTGGGTTGACCATAGTGAAATAGAGAAAAATAGTTGTGGGCTCAGCAAAATGAGGCTATGATGAACCCTCTTATTCTTTTATATTTCATTCAATATGTTTACTATGATGTGTAAATGAGTAAAAAAAATGAAATTCAACTGATATTACAATCAAAAGAAAAGTTTTAAGAGGGTCAAATGTTGTGTACCTTTTTGATGTAGAGCAGGGGTGTACAATATTCCAACACACTCAAATAATCACTCTTGAGAATCTTTAGTCATCAAACAAGGGGCTTTCCTTCACAAACCACCATTATTGCTTGTAACCTTTCAAAAAGGAATTTTTGAACACAACTTTTGGACCAAACCTGATGCGTAGAAAAGGAGACCTATTTAAGATACCTTTTTGGCTCTTATAACACATACCAAAAATTACATAGGTTTTCTTTGTATGAAAGGGTTCAAAAACTGGCTCCCCTCCTTCTTACTAGGCCTAATTAGGCAATTAGGAATGACACAACTGAGTTCTTGGCTTCAAGGGGTCTCTAATTTTGTTCAAACACTTCAAAAACATATCATATGCCCTAAAAAAACTTTTTCTCAATGCATCTAAAAACCTAGGCTCTCTTTGCCATGAATGAATGCAACAATGCAAGTAACAAACCATGAATGAAATTGGCCCCCAAATATGAACCTTCATTAAAATAACCCTAGAGACATGTAAAAATTCTAATCCAAATCGTTTTCCATCAGTTTCAATGAATTTTTTTCAAGTAGTCACTTCTAAGAGGGTTTTTTTGGACTATAACAGGGATTGTAAAAGAAAATTGGTGAAGAGACATTTTTATCATTTGAAAATAATGATCCCAAATCTTGTAGGGTGGTAGAAGGCACCAAGATAGAATTTTATACCAATTTTCAAGCTTTTCCAATGGATAAACAAAAAGTTATGGTGTTTTCTATGTGACTGCAAACCCTAGGACAACTTTCAGGCAAGTTCTTATAAAAAAAATATTTGTAACTTATTCAAACATGGATGAAAATATACCAAACCAATTGAATTTTGAAGATGATTCAATCATATATCATATCCAAGCAATTTCAAGTCATTAAATGCAAAGTATAGTCCGTAGAAATGAAAAGAACAGTTAGATTTGTAAGAAAAATATAGTTTTTTAGAGTGCAAAATTGAAATTTCTCCATTCCCAACCTTCCCAGCCTTGGGATTTGTGTTTACAACATGTATTTATTCTTTCCCAAGAATTTCCCAACTACCAACCACCCACAACTAACTTCCTAATCAAAGTTGTAACCTTAATGCACTTTTGACAACTTTCACAATGATAACTTTTACGTCTTTTTTGCAAATGTTTACAACTTTTGACCAATGGACCTATAACATTCCAAAATGGATAAAAATGATCCCAAATGGTAATAAATTAACTTATTAGACCAAAAAAATTAAAATAAAACATAAAACCAAAATTTGACCATATGGCCTAAAGGTGCCCCTGCACCATTGTCACCAAAGTTGCTTTTTCAGACCTCACTGAGGACTCATTCACCTTATGGTGAATGGGTCATAACTAGGGTTCTAGAAAATAAGTTTCTAGATTTTGTTCCTCTCAGTCTACACTCCCATATTCTAGTCAGGTACTATCTGAAATCTGGAAATAAATCCTCTAGCTCAGTTTATGTGATTTGACAACTTTCTTTGAAACTATAACAATGTTTTCAATTTTTCTCTCCAATAGATCTTCAACCTAAAACCTAAAATCACACATGAAAGGATAGAAAAAAAATAAATTAGGGTATAGGGGCTTACCTTGGTCAAACCCCGTTTTGGCAATTAAACCTTGAAATGAAATAATGAATAAAGGAATAATGAATAAATAAAATACAATGTAACAACTCACCAATCCTTACTTGAACCTTGGATAAATCTAGAGTAGACATGAAGAGGCCTCGATGAATGCAGATTTTGATCATGAAACTTGATGTGAAACAATGCCTTGAATATTCTTGAATGGATCTTGAATGCTACATCAACACATCAGCTCAATAACATGCTTGATGCACTAAATATTTGACATGATGAAATGAATCTTGATTGCTGCAATAATCTTCTATAATCTTCCCTCGAATGCCTTAGAATTCTATTGAATGCTTTTATAATTCTCTTGTGAAAGTACTCTTGATTTTTTATGAAGATCTAGGATGAAACATAGTGAAATAACATTGTATTTATACATATCTTATCATTAATTCCTGAAATTCAAATATCACAAGTCAACATTGAATCATGGATTTCAAATCATTAAAATACCACAAAAAACATATTTCAAGGAGGGGTCCTAGGTCTAAGTGAGGACCCATTTTCCATGTGGTGAATGGATCTTGGACCACTTACCTAGGAAACACATCAAAAAAGATGAAATTTTCATGTAAAAATAGGGTCCTAGAACCTAGTGAGGGTCTCAGGTCACCTATCTAGGACACACACTTTCTGAAATGAAGAGTTGTGTAATGGAATTTATGAATTTTAGGTTTTATCACTTGGAGTTTGCATTTAATTAGGCTTGGATTTGAATTAAAGGGGAAAATTAAGGAAAATTAAACTCAATCAATTAATAAAATCCTAGATTAGTGTGAAAGTGTAACGATACACTTTACAATAGCCTAAATAATGCACAATTAAGTCCATTTAGTGAAAAAGGGCCCTAAACTTAATGTGAATGTTTAAAACACATTACAACTCTAAATTAAGGAAACATTAAGCTCATTTTAATATTAATTATTCCTAAATTAAGGAAAAATGGATACCTTTTTTGTTACTATATTTGTAAAGTCATCTTCTAGTGTAAAGGTCCAATCAACACAATCTTGTGGCATCACCTTTATTGAAACTTATAGAAATGTAATACTTGTTTTATTGTAATGAATGCATGGCTTGTCATTGTAGCCTATTAAAGAAATGATGAATGAAACTCAAGAAGGAGAGAGAACATGGGCATTAAGAGAAGGCCATAATTTCACTCTAGTAAGAACACATGATCCTGTGATTTCCAAGTTGATGAATAAGTTAAGTCCTAATCTCTATCGTAACTTAATTAGTACCAGGGACACTATTCTTAGCATTTCAACATATTCATCAACTTCCATGAGAACCCCAATGGAAATTGCATCAATATAAATATTACCTTGGTAATGAAGGTTTATATGTTGGTGTGAATAATTGTCTTGTACCTAGCTAATTCATTCACTAGGTAATTAGGGGACATGTTCACATGGTTAAGTTTACTTAGAATAAAATATTCTTTCTAGAAGCTTAGTTGGCTTATCTAGAACTTATCTTATCTAGCTAGGATGCATCATTTCCTAGGTGATTAGGTTGTTGGTTGTCTTATGTCATAGGATTATGACATTTGTCAACATCATGTTCATTCCTATCTCTCAACCTTGCCCATATAAGGAAGGCATATCATGTTCAAGCTTATATCAAGCAATTAATCAATATTGAATTGTGAAGCAAGCATTCTTGCCATTCTCTCTCTTATGGAAGTGGTTTTGGTCACAACTGATCTTGGGGGTGTTGAGGAGTCACCATCAACTCCTACATTATAAAGAGGAAGAGTTCCCCCAATACCATACAAATGACATGCACTTATAATAGAATTCAATTTGAAGATGGTCCTAATTCTTAAATTGGAAACTTATCCCATAAATAATATGTACCTTTTCTTTGTGAATAACCTGATATTCATGTCAATTAATACTATGTTTAAAAGCTTTCTAGAAAGAATGAGGAATAAAACCACTATAAACTATTGAGGCCTATCCTCCTATAATTTCTTGTGCCATGTCCTTGACAAGAACCCAGTAATAAATTAACTTTCATTTTTATGATTATTTGCTATCACAACATGTGAATTTGTAAGGAAAGCCGAAGTGCAGAAACACCTTCCCAATTTTAAATTATTAGAAGAGAAGTGTAGATAATACATTTAATTTCAATTACAGTTCATTAAAGATGCACATTAACTAGAATAAAAGAGTAGACAAATAAGACACATACATAATTTAAACACCAGATTTACATGGGAAAACCCTTACGGGAGAAAAACCCACAACCAAGCAAGGTCACTATGCATTACAGTAAAATAAAATTTACATACAAAGTAGTAGACTTATGCTTTCAAGTATTCAATCATAGTAATGATCTGACAACATTTCATTTCCCTGATCAACCTTGCACTTCAATTGAACAATATAGTCCAACTAGTATTACAGAACATTATAATATGTCTTCACATTCATTCTACATCCCAACCAAAACCATTTGATTTAATTTCCACATTTAATCAGTCCCAAACCATGTAACTTCCAATACCCGTTGAATTGTCAATGAGTTCAGTCTCTCATCGAAACTACCAAGTCTCTTCAATGTCCACATTGGTTACCAAGTCATCTAGTTAAAATTATCCATAAACTAGTTGTTGCAAGAATGGAAAAGAATGGAGGTGTTGTCATTCATTTCAACTGGTCAATTGGTTATCAATTGGTTAAATTATCATTAATGTCATGGTTGCAGGTTATTGGTTGTATATGTTGAGGATATTAATAAAATTATATTGAAGAAAGGTTGTAGGTGTTCAATGGATGCTCTAGGATCTGCTCTGGGATTTTCTCCTATGTTTGTGTGGTTCATATATGTTGGTCATGGTTGTTGGAAGCTGCTATATCCATATTTTTGGCTTCTGATTCCTTGTGTAGTGTGAGTTATGTTCACCAGTTGTGAACTTTGGTTTTCTATGTTTTGGTTGAGGTCTAGGAGAAAATTTGTTGGTCTAGACTTCTCTTTGGTGAAGTCTTATTACTTACGGTTCTAGAGTTGAGTTGTTATGATCGTATTGAAGATAATTTCAATATCTTTAAGGATTGTGCTTAATTGTTCTATGTGTTTTACACTGGTTTGGTTGACCTTGTGGTAAACACTATCTTTGGAATTGATGTAGCATGTTGTATCTATTTGGGTCCTCACCAAGCGTGTGTTTTGGGTTTCCCTCATTCTAATTCCACCATAGGATGTTTTGGCAGTGAACTAATTTGAACTTAATGTTGGATGGCCAACTTTGGCTATGTTTCAAAGTTGAAGATGATATAAATATAGGATAAGTTAGTGGTGAAATAGCATACAAAGAGATAAGTACGAAGAAATAGAGCATATAGATGCGAGATTGATGTGAAGTAGTGAGTGTGTGATGCGAGTGTGGAAAATTAGTGCAAAGTCTAAATGTTGAGTTTCCAAATGTAGTGAGTAGAAGGTTTCCTCTATCATTCATGCATGTCTACGAGTCGATGAGAAAATTTTGGTGGATTTATCTATTAAATTAAGATTGTCTTCTCTTTGTAACATATCTCTTCTATCTTCTTTGTATCTCTATGGTAGTGAGCCCTCTGGTTTGTTAGCCCTATTTGACAATGAGTCCTTGTATTCACAGTGAGCCTTGTATCTCATGTAGTGAGCCTTTTGTAATTGGTTTTTATATTCTCTATAGCTTGAGTTAATCATCACCGTGGTTTTCCCCTTATTGGGTTTTCCACGTAAATCTAATTGTTGTTGTGCTTGTGTGATGGTTTTAAATTTCTAAAGTTGCACTTAATGCTTATTCATTTAAGTAGTATTAAGGATTAGTTCTGGTGAATGATTTAAAGGTTTTAGTTTTGTGACAACTGATTCACCCAAGTATGTCCAAGATCATGATGGGACAAAAGGTGGCAATATGAAAGGTATGTGTAGGGTATGTGGCTGAGGACTTTTTTTTACCCAAAATTGATGAAATGAAAAGGGTTTTTAAAGGAGATTCTCAACTTTCCACCAATATAAATTATGATTTACTTTGAATTTAATAAATAATTATTATTCATTTTCTATTTGAATTACATCTAAAGTACAAATTCATAGGCTGATTGAAAAATATCTATAGCTTTCAAATGCTATCACATTTTTTTGAATCTAAAACATGCATCACATTCTATGCTTCACATACTATAAGATTAAAAAAAAATGAATTTCGTGATGTTTTTACCAAGTTAAGGTGGTTAGACATATGATTTTTTATATTTTTAAAAAGTTGTAATAAAAAAATCATAATTGAATATTTACTTGGAAAAAAATTAACAAAGAATATGCATCACATCAGGACATCAGTCCTCTACTTATATGTAAAATCTTATAAAAAATATTATCATTTTATTGTGGTTAGGGTGGTTAGATAGATACCTACTTATTTTTTCCTAAAATTTAAGTACTACTGCATTGAAATTTCAATTTTTCACCAAATAGATTTTTTTAAAAATAAACCTAGTAGTTTAGAAAGTACATTCAATTTGCTAAAGATTCTATTCTTACATATTTTTGAAATAATATAAATAACTTATTCAAGTTTTTATGTCAAGTTGCCTAACTCTATTTTTGTTGAATTTTCATCACCACTTAAGGGCATGTTTTTTCCATGATGATCTTGCACATACCCACCCCACCCTCTCAATTGCCCTACCCAACACTAGTCTCCATCAATACCGCTCTCCTACTAGGGATGTCACCAATGCATCACAAGCTAGTGGGTTACAACACTCAACACACCAAATACCCACCACATAACCACAAGTGGATATAAACCCTATCACAGTAAGGTGGTATGAATACCGCTCTACCACCAACACCCTTAGTCCATCCCTCTAGGTTAGAAGTACTGCTATACCACCAATTATGTGTGTGTTATGTGTGGAGTGGCAGTAATACTGCACTACCACATAATAGGTTCAACACAACCACAGGGTGGTGGATTAAATTCTTCATGTGGTAAAATTAGATCCCATCCATTGGGCTTATCACCCACTAAGCATCTCAACAAGTTAGCCAAACTCCTATTCACCACTTCCATTTTTCCATTAGTATTTGGATGGTGTACTCAACTAAACTTCAAATCAATCTTCAATTTCTTCCACAACATCTTCCAGAAATACCCAAAAAACTTGGTATCTTGGTCTGAAACTATGCTCTTAGGTATACCATTTAGTCTTACCACTTCTCTGAAAAAATAATTCTACAATATGAACATCACTAGTCTTATGACACAGAATGAAGTGTGCCATTTTTGAAAATCATTCCACCACCACAAATATAGAATCATGCCCTCTTTGTGTCCTTGATAATCCAAATTCAGATCCCATCCATTGGGCTTGTCAGCTACTAAGCATCTCGACAAGTTATCCAAACTCCTTTTCACCACATCTATTTGTCCATCAGTTTGTGGATGGTGTGTTGAATTGAACTTCATATCAATCTTCAAATTCTTCCAAAATTTCCTCCAGAAATACCCAATGAACTTGGTATCTCAGTATAAAACTATGCTCTTGGGTAGACCATGTAGTATTACCACTTCTTTAACAAATAATTTTGCAATATGAACAACATCACTAGTCTTATGATCCAGAGGATGAAGTGTGCCATTTTTAAAAATATTTCCACCACCACAAATATATAATCATTCCCTCTCTATTTCCTTGGTAATCCAAATTTAGATCCCATCCCTTGGGTTTGTCAACTACTAAGCATCTCAACAAGTTACCCAAACTCCTATTTTCCACCATTTTTCCATCAGTTTGTGGATGGTGTGCTAAACTAAACATAAAATCATTCTTCATCTTCTTCCATAACGTCCTCCAAAAACACCCAATGAACTTGGTATCTCGATTTGAAAGTATGCTCTTGGGTAGACCATGTAGTCTTACCACTTCTCTAAAAAATTGATGCAGGAGCATCCAGTGGTGTAAGGGCAATCTTGCATCACCCAAAAATAGTTAAATTTCAAGTTTCTCAGTTTTTTAATTTTTTTACATTTTTGGATACCCTTTTCGTCATAATGAAATTCCAATTTGGTTTTATTTTCTATTCACAGGTTGAAATATATTACAGTTTTAGTTTCCCAAATTTGCACCTAAAAATCTTTCGAGTTAGATTTGAGGCACTTAGAGTTCAGACAGCCCCAAAACTTTCAAAATGGCATAACAAATTTTGAGCACATTATTGACTTCGAGACCTTTCCAACAGTTCAAACGGTTCGCGAATCGGAGTCCCCGGTCAAAAGTTATGGCCCCAAAAAGTTGGCGCACTTTCTAGAAGATACAATTGCAAATGTTCTTTTGAAATTTGAACTTCAAGTTGTGATTTTTGGTGCCAAACCACCTAAACTCAAATTTGAATGTTGTTTTAGCTCCAAACTAAAGAGGAGCTCTATTTATGGGTAGGTTTCTAATTTTTGGGTAGCTTTTCGGGGACAAGCTGGCATATTGTGAAAGGGTTATTCTGTAGCTTTATGTAACTTGCATGTGTTGTAGAACTCAGGGATTTGAGATCCTCTGCATGTAAGAAGCTCCATTTTCTAAATAATAAAATTATTCTTTTTTTTGTGGGTTATTTTCTAAGTCTTGGGCCTCGCCCTCATCAAGTGGTATCAGAGTAGGTTTTCTTGGCGTGTGGGCCGAATCGCCCGATTGGCCAGAGGCGGAGTTCACTAAAAGGACCATGGTTGTGGGTCAAGGTCAAGAAAGATGCCTCCAAGAGTGATGCCTATTAGGCGTGGTGGTGCCAGAGGTGGTTGAGGCGGTAGAAATCCTGGTGGAAGAGATGCACTGGCAGCCCTCCAGAGACAGATTGATGTGTTACAAGAGCAGTTGAGAAGAGGGTTAAACCCAAGGGAGGAAAGTGAGGATGAAGGAGAGGAGAAGGTTTAGATGTAGAAGAGGAAGGAGAAGCAAATGATCAAGACCAAATATGGCTTATAAGGGCCATTTCGAAGATCGGGAAAAGACCCAGAGCAAAAAGTCCCTGCCATTTCCGAAGTTCAACTAAAGAGTTGATCATCAGGATCAATGAGCTAGAAGAATATTTTGAGTATGAGGAAATAGGAGGACCCGTGATCGGGTTAAGTTTGCTTAAAATGAAGTCAAGGGCTATGCCAATATTTGATGGAAAGAGGTCTAGTTGGAGAGAAACCAAAGAGGAAAAGGAAAGATCACCAAATGGGATCGCATGGTGGAGAAACTAAAAAAGTAGTTCATACCAATGGACTACGAAAGTTAGATCTATGAAAGAATATACTAAATATTTTCACAAGATAATCATTAGAACAAGTCACATAGAGGCCAATAAGGAGAAGGTAGCCCGATATCTTAATGGGTTATGACCAAGCATTTAGGAGGAGTTAAGCCTAGTTAGAATGACCACCATTGAGGATGTATATCAGTTTGCTCTGAAGGTGGAAGAGAAGTTTAACAAAAGATTTGATGGCAAGCAAAAGGATGAGGGAGGCCGTGCTTAAGGGCAAGTGGAAGACTCAGAGGCCGGCAAGATGATGAAAAGAAAAGTGAAGATGTGGGTACCAACCGGCCAAAGGAATGACAACTTTACTACCCCTCAAGGATCAAAATAGTGGTGATCAAAGAGGTAGAGGACGAGGGAGGAGGCGGGACAAAGATCCGAAGAGGTGGTTTCAAAAGAACATGTTTCTAGTGTGGTAAAGAGGAGCATTGAGCCTATGAATGCCCACAACACCAAGGAAGGGCAGACAAAAGGCCAGAAGGTCATGGAAGGGTTATGCATGCAGATGAGGAGGCCCAATCTAAACATTCAGATGATGCTGAAAGGGGAGAAGCCCTGGTGATTAGGAGAGCCCTGGTGACTGAGGAAAAGGAACCAAAATAGAGGAAGAATCTATTTTGCACAAGGTGCAAGTGTCAAGGAAAATGTTGTGATGTCGTATCGGGACAAAGTGGGAGCACCGATAATTTGGTGTCGTGAGGAGATGATCGCCAAGTTGAAGTTGAAGAGGAAAGGCACTCGTGATCCGTATCGGATTGCCTGGTTGCAGAAAGACAACAAAATTTTGGTCAATGAGCAGCGCCTAGTAAAGTTCAAGATCGGGAGCTACCATGATGAGGTACTCTGTGATATCATCCCCATGGATGCATGTCACATGTTGTTGGGGAGGTCATGGCAGTTTGATAGGCAAGCTATACATGATGGCCATGCAAATACTTATGCCTTGACAAAGGATGGGGTTCATTACAAGTTGAAACCCCAGAAAGAGATCAAAGAAAAGGTATGCAGTAGTGCTAGAATTTGTTACGTAGATGGAAGAAATTTTTTAGAAGGTATGAAGCATGAGCATGTGTGTTATACATTGATTCCTAGAGTGAGTAAGGAGGATAGTGAGAAGGTTCCAGAAGTTTCGATGTTGATGAGTTTCACAATATTGTTTCTAATA